>KL278932.1:0-18494 GCA_000699545.1 Podiceps cristatus | reverse complement strand
CCCCTCCAGGCATGGGGCATCCACCACCTCTCTGGGCAGCCTGTTCCAGCACCTCACCGCCCTCTCTGTAAAAAACTTCCCCTAATATCTAATTTAAACCTTCCTTCCTTCAGCTTTAATCCATTCCCCCTTGTCCTGTCATTTTCTACCCTTTTAAAAAGTTCATCCCCCTCCTGTTTGTACGCTCCCTTCAGGTACTGTAAGGCTGCAATGAGGTCCCCCCACAGCCTTCTCTTCTCTAGGCTGAACAAGCCCAGCTCCCTCAGCCTCTCTTCGTAGGGAAGGTGCTCCAGCCCTCTTATCATCTTCGTGGCCTCCTCTGAACCCTCTCCAACAGTTCTGCATCTTTCTTGTACTGCGGGCCCCATCCCTGGACACAGAACTCCAGGTGGGGCCTCACGAGGGCAGAGCAGAGAGGGACGATCACTGCCCTGTCCCTGCTGGCCACCCCTCTTCTGATGGAGCCCAGGGTACCATTGGCCTTCCGAGCTGCAAGAGCACGCTGCTGGCCCATGTTAAGGGCTAAAAGCTTTTATTTTATCAATCAAAAGCAAGTTAGAAAGGTCTAAAATCACAAGGAACATGAAAAAGAACTAAGCACATTTGGTTTGCAATATGGTTCGGTTTTTAAGTCAGTGCTTCTGAGTCCTGCACCTTTATAATACTAAATTTCTGACAGCCAGAATACAAGGTAGTATCAAAAGATAATAGCACTGTGACATATCCAACAGAAATAAATGTGTCTTGACTAACAGAAGCATTACAGTGCAAGTTAAAAGTTAAAACAAAGGTAAAAGCCAGCTTACTTTTTACACCTTCCACAGCTGTACATGTTATCACCTGCAAATATCAGGGAGAAGAAAAACAGCCATTATTGTCTAAGTCCAAATAGTTATCCTTCAAGTGCATACATTTGATATATAAAGGTTTCAAGGGAATTTATCTTTGGGTTGCATTCGATTTTTAACAGTTGTAAGAGTGTTGACATAGCAACTCAATAGAAAGGTTCTTAGGTTTTATGCTTTCAACTATGAAGTAGTACAGCATAACCTGGAGATGATGCTATATAGTTGAAAAGGGAAATAATTTACTAAGTCCAAATTAAGGTTATGAGAGTAAGTATTAATATAGTGGGGTTTGAAATTTTTATGAACCTTCAGTTGATACCATTTCATTAAATCAAATTCAGGTTCACTTGACATTTCTGAAGCAGCTTTCACAGGCATTTCTTGCATCAAATATTCATTTGAGCGAGAAACTTACCTTTTTGAAATGCATGATCCCATAAGGGCAAGGAACGACTGTATTACAGTCTAACAAGTGGCCTTTGCTTAATTGCATGAAGCTAAGAAGATACTAATCATCTTATTGTGACAGGAGGAAAAAATACCCAGAAGAAACATGTTCATGTAATTAACCTCTTACCCTTGAGCTCATCTCTGGCGAAAAAGGCAGCAAGACAATCTTGTAAGGTTACAACTGGACCCCAAAACCAGCTAGGAACACATGAGACAACAAACCTGAAACATCATTGACAGAAAAGAAAGAAAACCAACAAATGTTCTGCCAGAAGAGCAGAAACTGGAATTTCAAAATTAATAAATAAACAAAACAAGGTAAACATTATTTACCTTTTGAAATATTCCATAAAAAAAGCTATCCATCCCTGGGGGGCATACGCTTCTCCACATGACCCTGCCTTGACTAGAGATGTCTGATGACTCGCAGAATGGAGTTTAGCGAGATCTTCCTTACCTGGAATAGGCAAGGACAGATCCTGAAAAGTCTCCAGGGTTACAGAGAGCTAAAGAAGAAAACAAATGAAACAAAATAGAGTTGAGCTTGAAGAGAAACAGCAATTAAACTGAATTCTCTAAAGTTCACCAGTAACTACTAAGTCACTGTGTAGTTGAAAATTCCACTAGATAGCAAATCAATTATAAATAAGGAGATGTAAGAATTCATTTTCTAAAAAAGAAGAAAAGTTACATTTTTGAGTGAACTTGAACATTGTTATCAAAGAAAAAAAACCCACAACTTTCAGTAAGTCATTATTAATTACTTCTCTTTCTACTAGTCATACAAAGTGCTATGATTTTGCCTCAGGCTCCTGCTATACAAGATAGTTTCAGCTCATAGTTTTGACAGTATTTTACTTTGACATTATCTTGACTTGATATAACTCAACCGCCTGCAAAAGAGACCCAGCTGTGCATTTTTTTCTCCCATGCTGGATTCAGTGATCCCATAATCACAGAGTAAAATATCAAGCACAGTTTAAAAATTCTTGTTTGTTTTTTGAACTTGCTTACCAGATTAATCTGAGGTCTCAGTATTCTTAGATCTAAAGCAAGGGAAGCAGTAAGGGCATGCAACTGCATCAGTGTTAGGTTCAAACCTTATGTTGAGAAACTTGTCCCGAGTGCAAAGATTTAGATATCAAATATTTGATATTATTGCTTTGAAACTAAAGTTTCCAAACATGTTTAGATAACTGACTTCTTTTAAATGATCATGCGCACTGTTCTAAGTAATTCTGTGAGGAAATAGTACAGAAAAACCAACTGTTCCTATGTTGTACCATATCTTGCAGTAGAGGACAACTTCAGAAAGCAGTTAATGAATCATATAACCTGTAAAAGTCTCTTTACTTGGATTTTTTGAGACAGATGAATTTTCTTAGCCTGAACCTACCTGATATGACTATTTAGCAGTGTGATTAGACTACCATCTTTTACTTTTCTTTGTAACATTATGTAACTGAGAATTTATGACAGTAGCAAGTATGCATCAGGATATTCAGAACATTACTAGAAAATATCCATACCTAAGTGAAATTGAAGAGCAAGCCTCCTTCTCAATCCTTGCTGTCAACCAATTCTCAAAATGTTATTTTTCAGCTCTGAGTAAATATCCAGCTCAATGAAAGCAAGCTAGTCTAAACACCAAGTGTTAGTAGTAGCTGCTATTACTATTTGAGTAAACAAGTATGAAACAACCTAACCTTCTAAGGAAATCTGCCACAGAAGAATTAAGTTACACGAGAATGACTATATTTGTGAAGTATTTGTATTGAGGAAAAAAAATAAAATAAAATCTAGAACTTCCCCTCCTTACTCACCCGATCACAAGTCAAGCACTGTACTGAGCTTATTATAGTCCCATCAAATATATCAGAGATAACACTCCTGTACTTCTTGCGCTTCTTCCTTTTTGGTGATGATATAGCTGAAACTATGAAATGACAAAAATAAAATGCTGAAAGTAAATCAAGACACAGTAGATTCTTATTCAACTTTGCCTAATATAATTAGAGATCACACATACTTAGGATTAGATTATGAGCCAAGCCCTGTTTTCGATTTACTAAATATTCCTTAGAAATCACACAGCTAGATTACTGCTAGTACACGGCAATTCATGTAGGTTCCTCAAGCAGTTTATGGGGGACAAACCAGAAAATTTTGCCTCTGAGTAAAACTCAAACTGCTAGTATTGAAATCTACAGCCTACTGCTACAAGATTCATCTTGGCAGGAATCCACCAAGGTCTAAACTGAAAAAGGCACATTCTATCTGACATTTAATTTCATCACACCTTTCTAGAAGTTTTAACCATTTTGGGATGAAGAGCTCATACACAAGCTTATTGTATCACAACACTGATAACAGTGGGTTGAAGCAGACTAAATGTACTATTAGAGTTCAGCCCAACAGCAGTTCATGAAAAACAAACCCCACAACTCCAAATCAGTAACATGTGCTCCCCACCCAAATCCACTACTAATTCGGTAAACACACCAGAGCAGTCTCTTGGGCTCTATAGATTTCTGGAATGGTAGGCTAAAATGAAGACCACAAAGCCTCTTCTGGAGTCAGTACATTACCCAAGAGACCACTCAAAAAATCTTGCAGGAATCAAAGGCAAACTTTGCCAAAATGCTGACAGCCAGTAACAAGACATGGAGTGAAACATGGAAGTAATTACAGTGAAAAGGAAACTGAATTACTCGAATAAATCTTTCACCTAGAACACAACCTCGCAATGATCCTCTGTGCATAAAGAGTTTGCCCATGAGCAAATTCTCATCTCTTTACTTCCCAGCAGTATTATATTGTCTCTGTATCATCCCATATCTAGGAAGATGGCTAAAGTAACGGAAAAGTCTGAATTCAAAAGTACCTACAGAAGAAAGAACAGCTGTTACAAGCCATCTGAAAAAAACCTCACTTTTCCACAATGCATCAGGTATTTCATTCATCATGGACACAAAACACCTCATACAGCCTTTTGCCCAGAATTCTCTAAGGTCCCTTTTAATCACCTATTTTGCCACTAAACTGCTTTAAAGTGGTTCTATAGTCTTCATTGATCAGTTACGTGGAGGATGTGCTGTATTTGTCCACACTAACAAACAGCAGGAAGAAACAGAAGATGCTGACAAGCAGGAACATCTTGGAATTTTGGCACCTAACAGACACTATGTGCTTTCAGCAAGGAGTAAATGGAAGAAAAGAAGGGAACAGGAGCATTGTAATTAGGTATTAGCCCCCAGACACAAGTCCTAGCACACTAGGGAATCTCCCTAGCATTATCGGGAATTAAAAAAACCCACCTTCTGAGCTTGCAAAAGGCTGCCATGCTACTCGCCCTAGTCAGTTCTACTGCATACATATCTGTTCCCTCAATACTCAATAAAGCGGACCAAAAGTTAAATTATTAGGAAGTGACAAAAATCAGTAGTCTAGATTGGAAGAGATCTGTGCATATCATCTGGTACAGTCTCTGTTCAAAGCAGCTCTAGTTGAACTTTGGAATGTCCATCTCCAAGAACCTTAGGGCACCTCTGGGCTCCTGCCTCTGTTTCAGTATTCAACTACACACTGGAAAGATTTTTTTTCCATCTATCTACTGGAAATTTTCCTTCCTACAACTTGGTTCCATTTCTATTTGTTGCATGGCTTCAAGAACAGTCTGGCTCTGCCTTCTCTATAACCACCCATAATGCTGATAATAGCAACAGCTTCCCTTCAGCCTTTCCTTCTCCAGGCTGAACAAATCCATCTCTCTCAGCCTCTCTTTCTACATGACAGGCTCCAGTTACCTAACACCTCTTCTGATACTCATTTCAGTTTGTCTAAAACCCTCCTGTAATGGTGAAGCCAAAATTGGTGACAGTAATACAGATGTAATAGTGTCAAAACTGCTGAACAAATGAACCAAGGAGGTCAGTGATTTAAGCCCATTAAGCCATTGTCATTCAACATCAATGCTAAAACATTAAAAAGATAACATGAACATTTTCAGAAGTTATCCTGGACAGCCTGTTGAATGAAAAAGGATCACAGTATTAAAGTTGTGGGATTTTTTTGTTTGGTTGGTTTGGTTTAATGCTAGCCTTAAAGCATACTCCAAAAATGAGCTTTTAATAATAGTGTATTATTAGACAAATGGGGGGAATCGTATATTGTTCCCTATGCCCTAAAACTGCACTGTCTTGTGTCTAAAGGCAGAAAAAACCCTAAACATTCTGGGTGCTGATGAACAGAACACATCATACTGTGGAAAGTGCCAAAAGAAATCCTCTACACCACAGAGACAGTAACAACCAGAAAGCAACTAGCATTTACAAGTCTATCTACAGTACAGGAACACATGGCTCCGTAAACCTTAATAAACTATTGATTTACTGAGCTTCTGAAGAACCTATGTGCTTGTTCTCAGAAAAGCATTACTTTTCTGCGGGTACTAACTTTTCCCTCATTTCCCCTCTCTCCAAACCAGTACAATTGAGAACAAAATGAAAACTGTAATACAGAGCAAATCAGTACCAGGAGAGAGAAAATAAAGGGTCTGTACCTTTCTTGTGGACAGGTGCCAATGAAGAGCACGATGAGAATGATTTTGGAGGACTGTTTGATAAGCGTGCGTTCATCCCTTCATTTGTTGATGGGGTTTGGGCTGCAGATACATCATTCATGTGGACATCATTGATGTACTCTGCAATTAATATTTCCATTATTTCATAAACTCTAGCAAAAATTTTATTGCAGAGTGTTGAACAGACACAATTGGTCATGTAATTTATTTAACCACACTGTCAGGTCACTGGACATTTAGGAATGAAGCACCATGTCAATTCACATACCTAAGTTAAGAACAAAACCAAAAAACCCCACTCTTAAGTTACCTGAAACCTTATCCAGTACAAATCTTTAGCTTTTCAAGGGATTTTGAATTGAATTCAGAACACCTAAACTGAAAAAAATAAATGAAGAAGGTGCATTGTTTACAAGTAAATCCACCTACCCTATTTGACCTAAACCTCTCTACTGCATTCTACAACTCATTTCCACTCACACAGATATTGTGGCTAAGAATTTGACTATTTCAATTGCACATTAGTAATGTATTACCTGAGAATCTGCTGTGTATCTGTACTTTGACAGTTCCTTGATTATTTAAAAATTCAGTGGTCTCTGAAGCAGTGTTGGTGTCTTTTTCCAAATCTTCCATAGAGTTTGCTTGTTTAAGCTTGTTGCTTGTTATTTTTTCTTTCTGCCAGTCTTTGGATGTGACTGAGTTGTTATCATCCTCCTGAATTAACATGGTTGTCTCTGCAGGATCTTCTAAGACAGGTTTGAAAATAGCATCATTTTCTGTTTTATCACAGGTACCACAGGATTCACAGGGCTGAAAGCCTACATCTGACTGGCTCTTGTCTTCTTCCATACTCTCTTCAACACTCATAGGCTGGGAATCTTCCAGTTCTACAACTGGTTCTTTAAGTTCTTCATGAAGCAAATCCATTAGGCAACGCAAAAATTCCTGTGCATCCTAAGAATTTAAACAAGTTTTACAATATTATTCCACTAGCTTTGGAAGCTATTAAAGTTGTATCAGGAAAAGACACAGATAACTAAAATGAAAGCTACAGATGGCTGTTAAAGAAGAATAAGGTAAATCCCTCTGTCCCAGGTCTAATGTTCAGAAGAAATTTCATTTCCAGACCACACATTTGTTTCCTGCATCCATTTCTGCATGTCACAAGTAATCTCATCATAGAAGTTTCCTCCAAAACACTTAAATTCCCCAAAAGCTTATTTCAACAACTTCAACAAAAATACTGCCATAGCTTATATGAATGATAACTGTAACTCAAGCAAGTACCAACAGTGTGGTCAGACTCCAGCTGTGCTGGTAATGGAACATTCTAGTAACAGTTTAAGATCTTACGCAGCATCTTCAGCAAATCAGAGCCTTGCTTTCACTGGGCATGGAAGTACTTTATGAAAAAGTATTATGATGTACTTAGCCCATCTTTCCAATTGCATCATACTGTCAGCAAGATCTTAATTCTTCTTCTCAAGCCTGGACAAGATTCTTCAACAATTAGTGTTTCCACAAGGAGATGTTGAGTATTACTACAAGTCTAATCCATGTTTGGAAATATCTTAAAAGACAGCAAATTTCAACAATCCATGCAGCAGCTTGGTTCCTGGCAATAGACAATATCTGATAAAGTAAGCATGGAAGAAATCAATATCCTCTTCTTAGCAACTACTACTGTTTCTATTTTACTTTTTATATTTTGGTTGTTCATGATAATTTTTGTTGCTCAACATTCCCATCCATCATAGCAGTTACTTATTAAGCTAAAAAGTGCTGGTTAGAAAGCATTTTTTCCTTAAAAACTGCAACTATCAGATTTGAGTTTTAGGGTTTGGTAACGAAAAAAAAAAAAATCTAATATGCCTATTTGCTGGTAATCCTTTTATGAAAAAAGACTCAAGTCTTAAGACACAGATTAACTGATTGAGCAAAATAATTCCTTTTGCTCCCTGAATATTGGACATGGCTGTCCGACTGGCTGCCCAACTTGTGAGGCTGGGCAATAGGAGAGTTTTGGTCATGAATGATAGGATTGTTTGGGTTGGAAGGGACCTTAAAGATCATCTATTCTAACCCCCCTGCCACGGGCAGGGACACCTTCCGCTAGAGCAGGTTGCTCAAAGCCCCGTCCAACATGGCCTGGAACACTGCCAGGGATGGGGCAGCCACAGCTCATTCGGGCACACTGTTCCAGGCTCACCACCCTCATGGGAAAGAATTTCTTCCTTACATCTAATCTAAATCTACCCTCATTCAGTTTCAAGCCATTATCCCCTGTCCTATCACTACATGCTGTTGTAAAATGTCCCTCTCCAGCTTTCTTGTAGGCCCCCTTTAGGTACCAGAAGGCCGCAATCAGGTCTCCCCAGAGCTTTCTCTTCTCCAGACTGAACAAGCCCAACTCTTTCAGCCTGTCTCCATAGGAGAGGTGGTCTAGCCCTCGGATCATCTTTGTGGCCCTTCTCTAGACTTGCTCCAACAGACAGATTCATGTCCTTCTTGTGTTGGGGGCCCCAGAGCTGAATGCAGGACTGGTGGGCTCTCACAAGAGCAGAGCAGAGGGGCAGAATCACCTCCCTTGACCTACTGGCCACGCTTCTGATGCAACCCAGGATACGTTTGTCTTTCTGGGCTGCAAGTGCACATTGCCACATCTGTTTTGTTTTAATTGTTGCCATGAAACCTACTAAATATACAACTGAAGTGTGATCCAGGCAGAACGTAAAAAAGTTCTCATTAAGTGTTGCTCTGTATGGAAAAAGACATTTTCATCGGCGTTCAAAGATGCAAGAACGAAGTCTCCATACAGTTTCTTTTTGGTTATCAAGATCCATGATTTTCTACTTTTCCAGAAATTCATGTGGCTCTTAAGAAACTGAATAAATTAAAATAATTGAGATTACTATTTAAATATTTACTTTATAGCTACACGTAGCATTTGAATGTTAAAACATGTTCTAATGCTCCACTTCACAAATGAAGCGTGCCAACTGAAACAGCAAAATTCCTCCTCTGAATAACAGCAGATTCCTGGAAGATAAAGTGTTTCTAATTACAGGGTTTAAATTTTTCTAGACCAAAAGCTTTTAATAAAGTACCACAAACTGAATGAAGCAAGATACTGCATGAAGGATCAACTAAAGAATGCCTACTATATGATAATCCATGCCTAATGTCAAGTTACCAACTTACAGTTCCCACAATACCGCTTATGAAACACACTTTTTTAAACACACTTATTTAAAGATACTAAATGAAAACTGGATACTGTATTTTTTTTTTTTAATTGGAATTGGTAGATAAATATAAAAATCTATTCTATCCTTTTTTATTTTTGAACACCTTTATTTATTTTTCTGGGACTGCTCAAATATTAGCAGCATTGTTTCACACAAAGGAAAAGCTTAAGGTCCGTGTTTTCCCAAAAAAAGGGAAAAGGAGTTATTTTTAAGAATTTGATATTATCAAACATAAAACCTGCCTTAAATGTTGATGGTTCAGTTTCAGATGATCTAGATTTGAAGCATATAAACTAAAATTTATGTTGAATTTGATTTTAATAAATATAGTAAGCATGGTATGTTAAGCATTAAATTTAAAAATAAAAGATAACTTTATGGCTAGGCAGATTTAAAAGACATCAGAAAATTCTACCTGTTGAGAGTAGCCTCGAAAGGTTGGATTAACAGTCTTGATTCCTTGAAATAAACCAGTAGGAACAACAGAACCAGGCCTACAGAAAAAGTTTTAGATATATAAATACACATAAAAAAGCAAGCATTTAAGTGGAATTTTCTGTCTTTACTGGAATATAATTTTACCTGCAACAGAACACATCTAAGACCAATAATATTAATCTTAACCAAGCATAATATTAGTATTGAATTATTAAATATATATATTTTTTTAAATCGTCATCCAATAAACACAGACTATATCGGGTCTTTTATGCTACATTTCTTGTCAGAGAATCAGATGACAAATCAGACATTCTTGGCACCATGCACAGTGACTGTTTATCTTTGTATTTATATTTTGAAGTATTTTCTTAGAGATGATAAATTCCATATAAGGAAATAAGAGAAATGGATAAAACATTGATATAGAATGAAGGACACAGAGAGGATAAAGCAGTTAAACATTTTAGATGTATTTCTGGCAGATATAAACTTATTTTTAAAAGTTTAATGCTACTTTATACAGTGTTTATCATCTGTTTCTTCTCAGATCTTCCTTACTGCAATTTACATCAATTATTTTCCTGTCTCTGGTAGACATGGAAAAGAACAGGTTATATGGAGTGTTTAAATCCTTCAAGTTAGTCTTTCCTTCCCTAATTTACGAGAGCAATTCTGTGATACACATGAAATAAAAATTGGAAACCAAGGACAGATTAATGCATCCTTCATGACTCTGGAATTTATTTACAGTCATTTCATAACCAAAATGATGCAATACCTGCTTTTGTGCCAGAGTTCTGTCATCAGCTTGAGGTAACTTTTACAAATTGCCAGTTTCTTATCTGTTCGGGCTAAGCCTCCACAGTCAAGGAAAAAGTGTGTCAGAGGTGGGCTGATTAAAAAGAAGAAAGTAGTATTTTTTTCAGGTTGTTAAAATACAAGAGGAAATCTGCATTTCCTACAAGATTTTTTTTTTTAAAAAAAAGCAATACTGTTATGTAATTGAACAATTCCATTTCCTACATCCTTAAATGCTGAAACCAAACATCTCCTAGTAGGACAACTTCAGCAGTACAGCAACACTGCTTTTCAAACATATTCTGACATTTGTTAAAACATTAGAATTAGGATTCAAATTCAATGCAATTCCCACTAGCTACCACAGAAGTACACGTATACCTCTACAGCAACAACAACCATAAGCCTAGTCCATAAAATAGCATCTTAAAGAAATCATCTTCTCTAGAATCCATTGTTTACCCACAAATATTGTGGCACTAATTTATACTTAAATGATCATTTTTCTGTTTACTTCGTGCAGTGTTATCAATTCACATACTCTGTCGCTTCTCTCCTTTCACCCCTGCTTTTGAAGCCACAGTCCCTCATGCAGATTGGACCTATTTTTATCCAAGAGGGGAGATATCCCAGCATACTTGCAAAATCTGGTATTACTCAACAGCATCAGTTCCTCATGATTAGATACCTTGTCCATTTACCTTTTAGAGATTTGCCTCAGTTCTCTTCTCCTTCAACAAAGGATCTCAGTCTTGGATTGCAGCCAAAAGCAGATGCATACAGTAAGGATATATGATACATGCTCAAGTACTGTCCCCACCTAACCATTTCTAGTGCAAGAAACTTCAGACTGGGGTAGTGGTTTTATCTCTTCAGCTTTTGTAGATTTCTCCTTCATGAACGTGTCTGGTATCCCCACAGGATGAGAAGATTTTGTATTCTAGCCATTCCCAGGATGACTTCGCATAGAAGGTCCCAGATGCATTGTTTTTAAGGACTGAATCTGGACCTTTTTACCTTAATCATGTCTTTTTTTTTTAATTATTAAAAGTTTATTCTTATGCATTTCCTTTGATTTCTTCTCTAGCATAAAAAGGACCAACTCACAAATTTAATAGCTTTTATCAGATTTTCTCCTCATTTCTAGAACTCCATATATTTTTATTTAGGCCAGTGAAGAATAAGAATGAAACAGGGAAGAAGTTGAGTAGCTCATATACCATAATACTTTTGCTTTCCTGTCAGCAATACGATTGTTTGTAGTATATAAGGCTGAGATTTAACAAATACACATCATCTTTCCTGGTAGCCCTTCAAAATCCTTAAGTCCATCTTGAGAAAATGCATGTATCAGCAAATATAAAATTATATTTACGACCATTTTCCTTACCAGTTGGAAAGAGCTTGTAAAGCTGCATTCATGTAACAAGTATTGCCAATATTTTTTAATCCTGTTAGACCTGAAAAATAGAATGAATATTCAGCAAGTCTGTTAATCCAACACAAGACATATTAAGGAAAATGCTTCATAGAAAACATGTACTAATTAAAATACTTGTGTAACACTTCTGACGCCCATTACAATGCAGAGTTGTAACTTGAAGAAACATAGGACTCCTAAAGGAATACTAATCTAACTAGAAGTAGTATTTAATTGTTTTGATTTTGGCTTACTGAAACACTTCACACAAGTAGACTATATTTCATCTTACTAACTTTTGATGTTTTATGACAGCTGCAGATTGTAATTTAAAATATGGTTATCAATATTTAAGTTTTACTTGACCGTAATGATTTCTCTGTTCAGTTAAATTGTTGCTATGCTGCATTCATAAGTTAATTGTATTACCAAAAGCTTCTCAAGGAAGATTTCGTTCTTCTGTCTCAAATTCATGCTAATAGTAAGATTACGCTAAACATTCAAAACCTACTCTGTACGTGATTATCCCAGAATCAGAATTATAATTACCTACGATCAGTCTTTTTCTATGCCACTTATATACCCTTACTTTTATACACAGACTGCTCAGTTTAGACTTCCCCACAGAATTTATTTTCAAGCCCAGATTGTTTACTTTCTTTACCAATATCCACATACAGTTTTTCCACACATGGAAAAGTTACAATTAACATGTATTCTTTCAGTGAATATGGAGCCATGAAAAATGCTCTCTAAATATTTGAGGAGGGGCTGTTTACGTTCTTTACCAATATCCACATACAGTTTTTCCACACACGTAAAATTCAAAATTAACATATATTCTTTCAATAACTATGGAACCATGAAAAATGCTCTCTAAATATTTGAGGAAAAGCTATTTAACCAATGCATAATTATCTTAATTATGATGTCAATTAAAAAAATAATCGGAAATACTTGCTATTCATACTACTAAATTGTTAAATTAATGAAGTAATTAATTTCAGAATAAAATTGCTATTGTGTGAGAAAACAGCAACATTTATAAGCAAAGAATCAATGAGACTGGAAAACTTCAAATATTTAGCAATCACACCATTGGCTCTATACAATCCTCAAAGTATAGGAACTTGAAGTACATTTTAGTCTGCGGCAGAAAAATAATAAGAAAATCCTTTTACATCTAAAAAAGAGTTTGGTTACTTCAGCTGAATTTTCCAATACACAGAACTTCATTTTTAAGTAGTAAAAGGTTCTCCTATATGTCTGAATGGAAACATACTCCTGCTTCTCACCTCTGAACCTGCATTTTGCTCTTCCAATTTCTGCCACAAAAAGGATGGCCATTCTTACTGAAATTGGAAAGTAAGAACAGCCATAGGATTTTTTAAAATTTATTATATTTTTTAGCAGCAGCAGATGTATCAGAAAGATACTCTTCCTGCAGTTTTCCAGCCTGCAGCATTACAAGTAGAGTTTTTGAACTTTACTTGTTTTATCTTTCTTTTGCAAAGTTTTATCTTTTCTTGCAAAGATATATTCTAATGTTTGCTTCATCAAAAGCTTTTAAAAAGAAATCTAGAGAACAAAGTTTAAATGGAGTTAAAGAAGTTTCTTCCTTTAAATTTGAGAAATGTATTAACACAGTCACATCAATATTACTGGGAACTTTAACACAATTCTACTTGTATATTACTTTTATACAACTTACATCTCCCAAAATATTAATAGGAGAAGAAGATACACAAATACACACATTGGTAGGAGAAACTAACAGGGAAAAAAACACACTGTTTAATGATTTAAGGGCAGATGGCAAATTAGTGGGGTGATGACATATCCAGAAAGACAGCGCCAGACAACAGAAGGGGCAATGTAGGTTTTTGGCCAATGCCAGCAGACCTAGGAGAGGGAAAGCTGGTAGCAGAGGAGTAAAGGAGAAATGAGATCCATAAATTAGAATAACTTTTATCATCACTGATGGAAAACAAGCTGCCTTGACATATGCACTGGCATCTCAAAAACAATAGTTTAACAATCTGCTGGTCAAATTTTTCTGAGAAAATGGTAGTTAGAAATATTTTCTTTACTTACAAATACACATATCCTTTTAAAATTGATCAATGGCAATTTGAGACTTCTAAGGAATAATAATTATTATGGTCTCTTATGAAATGAGAAATTAAGGCTTCACGAGAGTGGGTGAAACCCCAAACAATTTTCATCTTTATAATAGTTTACTATTAGGGTGAGGTAACCTTTTATACCAGAAAGTTTCGCAGTGCATGAAGTCCATTACTGAAAAGGAGAAAAAACAAACAACCCACCCACCAAAAAAACAATCATAAAACCCATAATGGGATACTACAGGCTCAGAAAAGGGCTACCCAAAATGCAGGAAAGCATTCAAATTAGGAACCTTTTAGGACAGAAGAAAACATTAGAACAGATTTTATAAAAAACTACTTTTACCAGAGCAGCTGGAACACCAGCTACACTAAACATTACTCCAACATGATTTCTTATTTCTGTTGCTGCTTGCACAGGTGCACTACATTTATCACCACAGCCTCTGCTCTGAAGGTAAGTGAGGATTGCTACAATAAAGGTGAAACTAAAAATAAAGATCTTAGTTGGAGCAGAATAGGAAACAGTTCCACTTTAGAAGAGAAAAGGAATATAAGCTGGAGAACAGACTTGGAGACATACACATGCGATAAAGAGCAATAAAGTGCTGGATTTGGCTTTTATTACCTCTAGTCTTTAACTCATCTTCTTCTACTTCTATATCTAAGTCATCAAATACAGCTGCTAGTGGAATCTTCAGTGTGGGATTACTAGGTATTTTAAAATCCTTATAAGGAGAAAAAGAAAAAAGTATATTTACTTGTACTTACCAATTTTCCCTTTAATTAAGCTTACATATAATTTCACCAACAAAACTAGGAACTGAAAATTATGTGAATACATTTTGAAATCTCACTGCACATAAAGTGAGAGTAACAGGCTTCCACAGATACCCTGATAAAGTTCACAAACTAAAACCCCACATTTTTGTTTTCACATTAGCAGTGACAACACCACATGATATTATGACAACAGCTGAAGAATCAAAACAAAGCAAGTTATAGTATTTCTTTCCCTTAGATGACAAACAGTAAACCAGCATTGAAAAGCTAACACAGTAGTCATCACATAAAAGTTAGTGTATATGTTTTCGATACGCCACCAGATGGCTCACTACATTTAAAGACAAATTAAAACTCTTGGAAACAAAATATACAACTAGAGAAAGGCAGGCAGATATTTCTTTCATGACAAGCTCTTTTTGTGAGCATATAAATAAAAAAAAATCTAAACAAAATGCTTGACAGACTTCGTAGATTCTACTGATTTTTCTGTATATTATACCCATTTCCTTGGAAGATTAAAACAGATTAAGTACAAGAGAACAGAAGTTCAAAAGTCCAAGTCCAGCTTGATATCAAGTCACCTGAATTTCTGGACAATAGAAATTTAAAAAAAAATATTCCAATGATACTATTCCAATTGAGCTGCTGGCATTTTATGAGAAAGTGACCAGCTTACATTCATATTAAATACTATACTTTGAAGTGAAAATATTAAAGGGTATTTTCTCTCTACATATATTGAAAAACTGCCTTTGTCCTTCACAATATCTCTTCCATAGCTCTATGCTTCAAGCAGACAATTTTAGAAATACCATACTTCTACTCGTGTCAGTTTTAACTGAATTACCTGTCATTTTTATAGAAGTACATTAAATACACAATAAACCTCCCCCCCCTTTTTCCAGCTTCATGCATTATGCCATTATACTTAAGAAATGGCAGCATAACTTTCTCTAAGACAACATTTATCTAGAAAAGATATTACCAGAGAGGACAGTACTGACACCACTGAAGACTAATGTAACCAGGAGAAGATAAAACAAGAAACCAAACCTAAACAAACCTTGTTGAAATTGCAGAAGAACAAGCAAGCAAATAGCATATTTCAAGATTCCCTGTATAATGCCTGCTTTGCTCACTTTTTTCCCCTCTAACTCGTCTCCCATACTAGCTAATGCTTTATCCATTATCTTACTCTTCAACTACTATGTTAATTGTTAATAAATGTGGAGCTAGGAACAGCTAAGCACTTTCATAAAGTCTTGTCTTTGATGCCATAATCATATAACACTCTACAATCTTAAGCCTGTATTTTACTCAACTAATATCAACTTCTCAGTTACGGGTCGTGTTTTTCTCCTGAGCATATTTATACTTCCTGGCAATCCTAACTGCCATGGAACGCTATTAGCATTCTCCCGATTTCTAGTTTGATATTTTTTCACACAGATGTAACAGAATATATTTGTCATTCTACACCAAAATTACACACTTGTATACAATACACACAGGTTACTACTGCCTTTTTAGTAAATTCTTGCATAGTAGTTGAATTCTTAACTATTTAGGAGTGGTTGTGTGTATACCACTCCAGTGGAAAAGTTTTCCCACACACATACACAGAAATCAAGACCTTTTCAGTCATTTATCAAAACTGAAAACTAGACATGTTTAAACCTCAGAAACTCAGTTATAGGAAACACTTTTAAATGTCTTATATTACTAGCTGAATGAGGTTAACAATTAGTATATATTTCTCTAAAAGTACTGTGCTTGTATAATGAACTTCCATCTCGGACAAATATCCATAAACACCTACCAAGGCAGTCTGCTGCTCCCTCCAAGTTACCCATCAACTACTGTAATGAGTTTTGTAAATGTCATTTCCAAGAGCTGACAGAATGGGGAAGCACAGGTGAAGTATTCCAATCTTGTAACCTTAAATTTAACCCTGTGCTTTTTCAGTACTTTACAGTTTATTGACGATTACAAACAATTAGACAATAAGATGAAAAAAGCATTCTTAGGAAGTATGCAGTACCCAGAGGTAGAATAGAGAAGCTGGGCATTGTCTTTTAAAAGAAATTTTATAAAAACAGAAGTTAATAGAAAGTTCAGCCATAAGAAAAGAGGAAAAGACCATCTCTCACTTGAGAGAAGACAAAATGTTTACTGCAAATTACAGGTACCTTTGTTTCATTGGGTTAAAAAATACCTGCACACTATTTTCTTGTGCTTGATGAGATAGTCTTGCATTTGGTAATGGAGAATGAGATCCTAATTTTCTATCCAGGAACACTTCCTTACTACAGGCATAACACCAAACACGGAGGGTAGTAAGATTGACAGTTAGATAGTGCTTTGTCTCCTGAAACAGAAGAAAAACCAAAACCGTGATTCAGAAATTCACAATAATTAAATACTGCTACATGCAAGCTAGAACAGAAGTATTAAAATTCTGGACCTTTCAACAATGAAACAAATATGTTCAAATATTAAAAAATAGCAATTCAATTCCTGAAATTTTAGCACAAACTATCCAACACTCATTTTTAGTACAAGTCACTCAAATTAGCAACACGGTACAATGAGAGTCTAAGCCATTGTTGTATCTGACATGCCCCTGTGTAATTACAGAAATAAGAAGAAAGCCTGTTGTCAGAAGAGTTGCAATCACAACAGACCAATTTCCCAGGACTGTCTGCTATTGGTCCTAATGGCAGCCACCTCCCCTTCTACTGGTTTGCTATAGGAAATTCAAGCCATTTATCAATCAATCAGAAGAGTAAGATAAGATTTTTGGTTCAGTTACAGTATGAGGTGCTCATATCAAAACATTCTAGACTCAATTACTTTTCTTCTTGACAGGTTCATACCGTGAAGCAATATAAAACTTGACAGAGAATATTTTTACTGTTCTAATCTTTATCTGTTGTTTAACGTCTTTGCTTACCGTAAGACTGCATACACAGTTGCTATCATCCTCCAAATATTTCCACTAATCATCCTCTATTATTTCCATATATGTTGGCATCAGCCAGGTTTACAGACAATGAGGGATTTGCTAGAAATTAGAAAACTCTTACCACTGCTGAAGGATGCCTAAGTTCCTCCTCCCCTCATTTAATAAGACCTTGTACAAGAGCAATGTTTCTAATACAAAATGCAGACTACAATTTCATTAAGCAGCCCTCCCTCTACTAAAAAAAGATCAGAAGCATCTGATTACGTAAATATCTTGACAATTTTAATCATGAGAATAGGCTTGATTCTGCAGCTTCAGATGCATAAAATATTACAAGTCTCCAGAGCAATAGCTTATTAATTTTCTTGAAGTGGATACAATGAATATCATCATTCGCAGTACACTGAGCCTTGCTGGTAGAAACTGGAGTAAGCAGAAATAAACCGATTCATGTCAGCCTTGTTTCTCTTATTTTAGTGAGCTTATTGAGATTTTTACTGAAAAAAAATATCCAGAAGAAGGCTTACTATCCAGAAATTAAAATTACGTAACAAGAATATCAAGACAAGGATGTCACTGACAGCAAGCAAACTATCTATTCCCTTTCTCTTACCTGGCAAGTACCTAACATTTCTAAAACAGCATGTAAAGAAGGAATAAACTACCATAGAAAGCCAAGAGGTATAAAATTGTAGGCAAGAAATTCAGGGACCATCTGTTGCCCAATTGCACTACAAGCAGCTCATTTATATCTGTTGTAAAGGCTTCACAACTGTGATTCAGCTTAAATAGCTGGCAAAAAAATTATAAAGATTTTTAATAAATTT
>KL278929.1:0-24273 GCA_000699545.1 Podiceps cristatus | reverse complement strand
GGGGGGGGGGGAAGAAAAAAGAAAAACAAAACAAAGCAAACAACCCTTCTCCCAAGTACCTGAATCTAATTAACTTAGAACAACTGTTTTTGGACATCTTTATCACATAGTGTCTATATATACTCACCGGGTGTCCTAAAAAGGCAGCTACCCTTTGTCCACTCAGTTTAGACCAATGTCAGAAGCTGAAATCAGAAAGAGTACTTTTCCTATGTCCAATAAAGATCTCATCAGTTTCCCCACATAAAATTTAAGTATGGAAAGGGATGCTACTGAGTTTCTGATAGAAACTAATGACTTCTCCTTTAGCTAAGCTGTTGTTATGGTCCTTGCATGAGCTGTGTAGTTCTTCAGATGTAACCTCTCTGGAAGGGTTCAAATATATATAAAAAGCATGTGATGTTCTGTAATAAATTCACAAATCTCAGTGACATTTATTCTAAGTAGTATTCTATTTTCTCCCTTCATTTATAATTAAGTCACTTCCTACATAACTGGCAGCTAAACTTTATGGCTTAAGTAATCTTCAAAGGCAAATGACTGCTCACTCAAGCTTTAGAAGTTAGATTTTCTTCTCAGTTTCTTTGCTTTGATGAGATGATACTTTATACAGATCTCAGTGTAAAACCAGGGTTAGCAAAAACAATTACTGATATCTTTTCACCAAAAAATAACCCCTCCATATCTATTCTTATTTGTATGTAGCTTTTTTCTTTTCACCAACAGTCACATACAAATAACACCAGCACACAGATCTGAGGAATCAAAGAAAGAAGAAAGAACAGTGTTTAATGCTTGAGATATCTGCCCATTACTGGAAAAACATAGGCTTTGTTTGAGGAGTTGTATGTACAATCAAAGCATTTTTTTGCATGAAAAAGATTTTTTCCTTTTTATTACATAATATAACATTCATTTATGCAGCCATTTCCCCAACCCATGTCTTCACAAGTTTCTTAAAACCTAACCAGCTTCATAGTCTGGTGTGGGCAGTAAACACTGAAGCAATCAGTACATAATAAATGTCTAGTTAGTTGCTTTACACTTAATTATGCTTAGTCCTTTCACACAACAGGTATACTTAAATAGTTGGGGTTCAACAGATACTTCACTGGCTTAATGCTACTTAGTTCACTTTAAGATAATCAAGAAATACAAGACCTTGGAAAATTAACAGAAATGAATGCTTTGTCTCCAGTCCTAGAAAGTCAAACATGCAAGAAGAAACTGGAAAAGACAGTAAGCTCCTTCAGACATTTTTTGCAGTATCAACAACTTGTCTGAATTTCAGAACCTTTTTTGACATATTTGACTCTGTTTATCCTCATTAAATAGTTGACATATTGGTATGTTAACCCCTGTCTTCCGGATGTATTAACTGGTCTTTAGATGTCAAAAGAAAATACAGTTTCATTTTTTTTTTTTTTCTATGCTACCCTTAGGAGATAGATATGTGTTCCTCTCAACCTTTTGAATGGGAGATTTTGTTAAGCAAGTTTTGTGAATTACTTAATTTGTATCACATGTACTATAGCACATGAATTTACCACGGAACATGGATCTTGCAGCAGTGTTAATAAGAGAGCCAGTGTTGGAACAGACGTGGTGCATCTACCAGAAATAGTGAGATGGAGACTGTTTCACATTTCTACAGGTCCCCAGGCAAATTCAGAGCTGGGTTAGTACAGGTGTCAATGCTGTATTCACTTTTTTCCTTGCTTTCTCCTAGGTTTAAATAGGCACTTTCAGTCTGTTGCTCACCATTCTTATTTAAGTAAATTTCATTTATCTTTTAGTCACATTTGCACTTCATCCTCTGGTAACTTGAAATGTTAGCCAACATATTAATCTTTCTATCTTGATTTCAGTACTGTTATCTTTCTGCATGCACTGTGTCACAACTGTGCTCTGCACTGCTAGCAAAACCAGGAATTCTCTGTAGTTTAGTTGTAATTCATTCTTGAAATACTGGATTATCAGACAACCTCAAGAGTAAGCAACAAAAGCCAATGATAGGTCATTCTTTGCTGTGTTCAATATAACTGATTTTCAAAGCATCTCCTCTTTGCTGATCAATGCCGTAGCAAGACTTCATAAGGCCTCTGCTTTCCTCCTAAAATTTTTTTGGGGGTCCTTTGTTACTCTGCTCTATGCCCTGCTCACATACCTGCCTTTGGCAGCAAGAGCTGGTAGGACTTGCCTATACCTGAGAGCAGTCTTCACAGTGATCACACGAGGTTTCAAGGGTACACTGTTTTTGCCCCAGTCTGTTACTACTCAAAACTAGCAATCCTGACCCTCATCTGGCTGTGTTTTATATCACACTGGTTGCACCTCTTTGGATTTTTTTTTTCTTTCTTTTTTTCTATACGTATAAGCTGACAGCTAAAAAGAAGCCTTTATAGGTATAATTCTAGCAGGAACCCCCTTTTATTATTCCATTCAGCTACACTCAAGCATATAATAATTCCTCCTCCATAAAGTGTCTGTACATACTTTGGTCCTGTATTCACCCGTTACTAATAGCTATGCAATCTTATTTTGTTTATAACAGAATATGGGCTTTGTTTTTTATGCTTTTGTATTATGCAAATAAATACATATAGTCCCTCTAGCTTGTAGACTGAATACAAATTATTTCCCTGTTCTTGAATTCAATAAAGGTTTTAAATAGCTTTTATGAAGACATATCACATAGATATTAGTGGCAAGGAAAAAATATTTAAAATCTAATGTCTTGAGAATGGAGACGTGCACCCTTTTTTAAAATGTCTCCTGTCTCAAAGATACTTATTTTAAATGTCTGATGAAATAGACTATTTGAGCTGGAAGGAATGAAGCTGTCTCTTCCTCTGTTTTATTTATATTTTTTTTTTTCTTTTCTTGTTGACTTCTTTTCAAGCAACACTGTGTCTTGACTCAGGAATACTCAAATGAATCAGGAGCATGAGAACATTTGCATTTTTAATTGCATGGTTTCTTGCACAATAGTTCTGGTTATAAAACCTCCAAAGAGAATCATGACAACTGGACTAGCTGCTTAATTTTTAATGACCATTGTCAAATTAACCATGCAGCATCCCAAAATGGCAGCAGTCTTTGAACCAGTTAGGCTGCATCTTTGTCTCATTCCAATGAAGGGACTGGGAAGTTGAGAGTAGTGATCATACTCTTTCTTCTGATTGTTGTTCAAGGGCTAACTCTGCAGCCCCTATGCTACATCCCCCTTATGTTTCACCCCGGTGTTAACACTGAGCTATAGGTAAATCATTACCACTGACAATTCATCCAGATAATTTCAATTTGCTGCTAATCAAATAACCATTAGTTTGAAGCAACACGTACTTTCATGATGGATGCAGTGATTTAAACATGGGAAGGAGGGAACTGTGAGAACATAAGTACCCGTAAGTATTTGCTTATGCAGCTTCAATGTCACTACAAGTGGATAGATTCAGTAATTGGGTGACAGTAACAAAGAGCAGAAACTTAGCCAAAACAATTGAAATAAGCAGGTTTAGAAAGTACTGGAGTTCTTTTCTTTTTAGCACTGTCAGGAAGGAGCGAGGGCAACAGCCTCTCTGACAGAGTCAGGAAACCAAATCAGTAAGTCAGGGTCAGGATCAGGCCTGGTGCCAGTAACCAGGATCAGCCAAGAGCCTAGCAAGCACCTAGCAAGTCCGTAGGGATGAGGCAGGCCAAGTTCAAACCAGAAAGCCAAGTCAGCAGGTTGGGATGCAGACCAGAATCAGGGATGCTGTATGATGCAGCATCATCGTGGCCACAGCCTAGCTCAGAGGGGCCAAGCATGGGAGAGAGGGCTGCTGCCGGGGCTTCTTCTACCTTCTCCTTTACAACAGCCCTTTTCAGCAAGCTGGCCTTCAAAAACCAATTAAACTCCTACAAGGGGGAAGGTGAACATACTCCTGAGATGCACTTAAAGATTCACAGAACTGCATGAAATACAAGGTCATGAGACTGTCTGTTCAGGCATTGTTTCAGAAAGAGCAAGAATACCCATTTCCAGGTTACTTAGACAGCATGTACCTTAATTAAAAAATAAAGATCAATCAGACTTTTCTACAAATGAAGCCTTACTGTAGCAATTGACAATTCTTGGGCAATGCCTGCCACTTCAAACCATGGAGTTCTAGAGCAGCATCTCCGTATTTATCTGTTTTGAATAAGGCAGCAGCATTTGTCTGTTGCTGTAAAGCTGTTAGATTTAAATTCACGTATACACAAAATAAACAGTGACAATACATCAATAAAAATTCTTATGAAAATAAGCTAATCTTGGTAACTGAGACTAGACAGTTATATCACCAGAAGGTTTAAACTTAATATTTAAAGAAAAATCTGTACATGAGAAAATAAAAGGTCTCATACTGAATGTATTTTTTAAAAAATGGTTAAAATTTTCAAACTAGATACTTAAATAAGGGGCTCCTAAACAAAGGCACTGGAATAGCTAAAAGCAAATCTGCCCCAAAATTATTCACGACTAAGTAATACAGAATTTCACTAACAACCTATTTCTCTACACAAAGCTGTGCTACAAGTCTTCAAGGACATGTGACCATAATGGAAATTTTGCAAACAAAGGAAATTGGTGTTTTTGTGGAAGGAGACAACACTTCAAGTTACATCTCAAAATTAGATACAAAGAAATTCCAGATAAAATTAGGTAGAGTCATGAATTGACTTGAACCTTGCACAAAAATTCATTCTTACCTATGAATATTTAAATCTTTAATAACATTTTTTTTTTTTGTGACACTGTAAATCATTTGGGTTTTTTTAAAAATATTTTGAGACAAAAGACAGAAACCACATCTCAATTAGGAGTGGCAATAATTTAAAAAACCAAAACCAACAGGATTTACTGTTCTTCCACTGCAGTATACTGCAATTTTATTACTCTGGAAGAAAGTGGATTTTGCCTTTTATATAGCAAGGTTCCATTATCTGTCCTCTTTGATCTATGTACATTTACATCACAACCTTTGTCTTTTAATCTAAAACTTCTTCACTGAAAGCACAAACCATTTGGAAGTTCTTTATTCTCAGTCATATCTTAGTTCCGCTTTAGTAGTTGTGCCCAGCCCTTTGTTGCAGATATACTTCAGAATCTTTATTAAGCCCATCTGTTCAAATGCCTGTTTTCTCTTCCCCTTTATGAGAAGTCAGTGTTTTAATGAAATGATTTCTGGGATAAAGATGAAGAGAAACTGAATGAAAGCAAGCTTTTATAAATACATACTACTATCTTTTTTTTCACAATACTGGATTTTTCTGTTAACATTTATAAAAAATAATTATTTTAAAACCAAAATGAACTATGTACAAATGAGATATGTAAGGTAGTAACCTTTAGCAACAGGTGAAATAGGGAAATATATTAAAGAATTTATTTATCCTGTTGGGTTTTTGTTAATTTCTACTCCAATTAAGATATTCATGTAGTTTTGGAAACAATTCGGTTATAAAAACAGTTATCAAAATTAGGTAAGATTAGTGACTAAGAATTACACATGCTCTGTCGATACAGATGGGAATTTCTGACCTTTAAAAATTAGATAAATGACAAAATGCTCCCACTGTTCATGATCATAAAACGTATTGCAGCTGTAGGACCAAACTTTGTTTTCTTATTCAGGATTTTCAAGCCAACAAGCAAAGAAAAACACAGTGTGGCCTACAGGAATAAGATGCAGCAAGGATTAGAATGAGTTTTTGTGATTTAGATTATGCACCTCACCTCTATTCTATGCACCGGCAATGACTCAATTCTGGAAAATAATGTGTATACTTACTCTTATTAATATATATAAAGTTCACAGTAGGATTAAATTATTCATTAAAGTTCTAAATTCATAGGGTCAGCTAAATCCTAGTAACCAAGAAAACTGTAGAAAAGAAAACGTCTGAAGAAAGAAGAATATACTGCAAATATCAAACACAGGTACTCAAAAAGCTAACAAAAAGATCAGTCTGTGAACAGCGGGCAGCAATAGGACAATTTTAGAAATGCAGCACTGTTTGCCAAAAATCTAAAAATGGAAAAATTACCCTAAAAATATCAAAACCCTGAATGCATAATGCCCACTCTCAGCAAATTGAAAAATAGGGCTGTGGGAGAGAAATAATAGCTGAGAAACCTTCCACAGTCTTCACCTATGAAGCCTGGAGAATAAAGCAAAGCAGCGCTCGAGTGAATATCAAAACCTGATGCTACAAGAGATTAAGAGGAGCACAGAGTGTTAATAAGAGAATATTATCAACAAACACAGAGATCATTTAAATATAATCTTGCCAGCAGCCTCAAAGGCAGACACAAAAATATAACATGTAAATCCACACATTTAATATGTGTTTTGGATGTAAAATTTCCTTTTTACTTGATGGTTTTGACAGCACATGATGGTACTTTTGGTGTGGTACTGTGGCAAACACCACGTGTGGTTCATTATATAGCTAAATGAATACAGTTTGATCAAATTGACCTAGTAGACTGGAAGTCATTTGTGAAGGTAGAAATACAACAGGATACCGCACCTCTTCTGTCCCTTGAAGGAGTACAAAATAGCAACAGAAAAGGGGATAGGGAGAAGCTGTCAACAGGGACACACAGGAAATGTGGCTTGTGAACACAGCTCTTTTGCGAAATTCAAGACAACAGGCTGCCCTGACAAGATGGAGGAGGAGTCCCAAGAACTGCAATAGGCCTGTTTTCCCACAGATGAAAGAACTATTCCCTCATCTGAGGAAAAAAATAACTCAAGAAATACATTTAATGAAATCTAAAATTGCTGAAAAATGGAAACATATAATCATAGAATCATAGAATGTTTTCGGTTGGAAGGGACCACTAGCGGTCATCTAGTCCAACCCCCCTGCAGTGAGCAGGGACACCATTACCTAGATCAGGTTGCTCAGAGCCCCGTCCAGCCTGGTCTTGAATGTTTCCAGGGATGGGGCCTCCACCACCTCTCTGGGCAACCCGTTCCAGTGCTTTACCACCCTCATTGTAAAGAATTTTCTCCTTACATCTAATCTAAACCTACCCTGTTTCAGCTTGAAACCATTACCCCTTGTCCTGTCACTGCTGTCCCTACTGAAAAGATTCTCCCCCTCTTTCCTATAGGCCCCCTTTAAGTACTGGAAGGCAGCAATCAGGTCTCCCCGCAGCCTTCTCTTCTCCAGGCTGAACAAGCCCAAATGGATGAGCAATGTGAGATACGCAAAAAAAAAAAAAATGCTCAGTACACCAAATTTAGGACTGCTTTTACCAAAGCTGTCCACTCATGTTTCAGTTTCTAGATGTGTTTTGCATTATCTGGTAATAAAAATTGATGTTTTGTTTATAAAACTAGTAGAAATAATACCATTGGTAGCATTTAGCATTACAGTCCATAATGGTGAGAGACACAGACTGTGAAAATTAGAATATTACCTACCCTTAGGAACAGCTTCGCAGACTTTCCACAATATGAGATTTAATCTCGGTCCATTTCTAATATTGAAATCATTGTTGATTGAAACTTCAGAAGAAAAACCAGATTTTCCTCACTTGCTAACGTTCTTTAAGCCAGAAGCAAACATATTCTTGGCATTCTTGGCTCAAGATGGGCTGCAGCTCCAAGCAAATGCTGTGTGATCCGGTCTCCTCTTAGATCAGACCCCACTCAAGTTCACAAACAGCACTGGTAATTAAACATTAGCTTTTTCATCGCGTGCCACAAAAATCAATTGATTCGTCATCTCTCCAGGTCTGGCTGATAGTGAAACTAACCCCCTTTTCAGTGATTGAGTGATCTCGGTGTGGGATTAGTTAAGCAGCAAGTGGATGCTGCAAGGGCATGCCCTGAGAGCGGTAGCAGCAGCCCGCTCCTCGGGAGGCAGAGGCACGCTTCCCGGGGCCCTGGAAGAGCCAAGGTCAGGACAAAAAGAGAAATCCACGCAATGAGAGATTAGTTTTCGGGGCTCGCTCTTTCTTTGCAGATTGCAAAAATTCTTTATAGGTGTAGCTCTGGGGATTTATATAGAAAGGCTTTTCATTTTCTTTCTCTTTTTTTTTGCTTCTTCCAGAATCTTTGTGAGCTCCACATTCAAATAAAAACCTTAGCAGTACAGAATGGATTAATACAGGATTACAAGAAGAAGATTATATTTCTGGATCCTCTCATCTCTTTTTTAAAATGTATATCCCAATATTACATTACATGTATTCAACTTGATTCCTTTATGCAGAGCCATATGTTAATATAGCTGTCAAAAGAAAGTAATTTTTTAAAAGTAGCTGAGATTTGTGAAGAATTCTAAGAAGATTTACTTAGCTTATAAAGAATGTTAACAGGACTATTCATTAAAACTCTAGAATAATTTAGGATTTAAACATGTCCTTATGTCGCACACACTTTGTATTTGGCTTTGTATTTGGCTTTTTAGATCCAGTATTACCTGACATTATATTTCTTCCCTTTCCTCTTTCAAATACTTCATACCCTCTGACATTCTTGTGTAATAGAAATTCCAGCACAAAATATTACAGACTCTTCCTGCTCCTTTCATCCTAAGAACAGTATTTCTCAGAGCTTTTCCAGTCACCAGCATTTGGTGATCTGAAAGGTCTGATCCTGCTCCTACTGAAGTCAGTTGAAAAACTTCAAATAGCAGTCAAACAGGCTCCCCAACTCCCTGTACCCCCTTTAAACCAGAACATTTTAAAAAGAAAAAAAATCCAGTAAAGTAATAGTAACTTCCTTAGAGTTAAGGCTCCCAGAATTTGTTACAAAATGTGAAATAATTCCAACATTTCTGCATGTTTTAAATCATTTGAACACAAACTCTGAATTCTGGTTCTCGCTTGCGACATGCAATAAGCTACACAGCAGAAATGGCTAGTGTTGCAGTTTGGTTAGATTACTTTCTGTCTACAAGGAACTGGGCTGAGACCCCTGCTCCTACTCTCTGTGCTGTACTGCCAGTCCGAACACCAGTATCCAAAAATGAAAGGCTACAGCCTTGAAATATTGCCTTGCAATGCTCAACTCCTTATCTTGCCTGAAGAATTACTAAATCTAAAAATCAAATATGCTGATTCTCATTTATCCTCCAGAAAAAGTGAAATCTAAGAACTCACAAAGATCAACAAATATCAAATTCAATCAGAAGATCAAATAATCTTTTCTACTTCCATAAACACACACAATAGAAATTTGGTAGATCCTGGCATGGGGTTGACCTAATTTCTTGTTCTCATTTCTAGGCAGAAGAGCTATTAATGTAGCTATGTTCTGAACAGGATCAGTCTTTTATAAATGGAAGAATGAATAATCAGTCACAGAAATAAAGGTTTTATGGAAAGTTCCTGCCATAAATTTTGTTGAGCTGTACCATACAGCAGGTATGCAAAACTGAAGGTCAAGAGTAAATGACTGGAGAGATACTGGTGTTCATGTAGGTACTCCATGCCATAAATATCTCTACATCATGCAAGCTGGTTCATCCTTTGGGGTTTTGTTTGTTTGTTTGTGGTTTTTTAATATTTATTAATGTAAAGGACATTTTGTGATAGAGAAATTCAGGGAAAACAGAAAAAAATTCTATGTTTTTTCTCCAAAATCAGCTCTTGAAAAATTCCTTTTGGCTCTTACCCTAATTCTGCTAGTTTGCACTCAGACCTCCTCAAATGAGCTCATCAGTCAGGGATAGTATCAAAGCTGTTAAGTGAGAGAGGAGGAATTCCCTTCTTACACAAACTCCTCCATGTACAAAAATAGAGGAAAAAAAGTCTTGAAAGATATCCCAGCATTAGGGAGGAATATTACGGATTACGAGAACCCTTTTCAAATTGTACCTAACATATGTTCCTCTAACTCCTGTTTGTTGCACCACTGCAGAGTAGGATAGGAGGAACTATGACCTATCCATCCCATCTTTTCAGAGAGCAAAACCAAAGTCAGCAGAAAAAAGCAAGCTCTTCAAGGCTACACTCCATTCTTCTGAAATGAAATATATTTAAAAGCCTCTTAGAGGGAATTAATAGGCAAACAATATCTTAACAAGTAAGCACCATTAACTTGACAATAATTCAATTAATCAGCTGCTATAAATAGTGCCATATAAATATATAAATTTATGCAGATACTGAAATGTGCAAGGTCAGCAGCAGAGTGGTATGAGTCACCTACCTTTAGAAAGATTTAAACCCCTAACTGTTACATTTCCCATAAGCTCCTTGCACTTTATATTATTTTAAGCATTAGTAACAAGATACACAAGAGTCACATGCACGATTCAGAATGGAAGAGGGCAGGCCCACTGCATGCAGGTATCTCAATTCATTGCCAGATTCCTCCTCTGCCCCAGCAGTGAGAAAGTTGTTTGCTCTGAAGCTGTATCCTGAGGTGGTTAAATGACCAGTTCTTTATTTGTATTCACTAACCTAAATGATTCTTACAATAAACGTGGGCATCTGCCTTCTCTGGGATCTTAAATCTAAGCAGTTGGCTGGAAGAGTTGTAAAATATCTAATCTTTGGATTAACTCTTTCTACCAGAAGGCTTTTATTTCTTAAGGTTCCTAAACAGATAGGACCCATCTTTTATAATCTGCATGACTGTAAGCATTTACTGACCTCCCTGTCACCTGTGTTTGCACAGAGATTAGACCTGGGCTTGTTTTATTTCAGGCTCTGCAAATTCAAGCAGAAGCAGAAGCTTCACCTCACCAAACTAATCCTGAACCCCAATTTTCTCTTCACAAACCAGTCCCTTGGGACAGAGTAATTTCCAGCAACTTGGGATAATTCTGTCCCTTAAAAAGTTTTTGCAGTTAATAAGGAACAGTACGTGAAATGGAGAATATTTATATACAATGAAGTTTTCACGTAGCACTCTCTTTAGTGTGGATTATTCTTACTGGATAGACAGAAAAAGCCTCATGGGTGATAGATGTGAGGAAAGAGATTGCCAGGTTTTAAAGTTAAAATTTCCATGTTTTTCATCAAGACTGCTGAATAAATCTGACCTGTGGCTCAAAGACATGCGTAACATAAAAGTTCAGGTTCTAGCTGTAGCGGTTTTATTTATCCTGCAAACATCAGGCTTGGAAATAGGTCAAACCATTTTATTTTGTTCTGTTGCACCACTGCTCCTCAGTTCCGAGGCAGGGGAGATTCTTCGAGGAATAAGAGTAATCCTACCTTTTACCTTTCAATCTATGCTGTCCATACAGAGAGTTAATAATAGATAACAGTGACTGATCATTATAATGATGGACAGCTAAGTCTACTAGGAGCTGAACTAAGAGCAACAAGTAATTTCTAAGACACTGGATAGAGAAACTTAACACCTGCATTCTAAGTTGTCTCTCTTACATTACACTACAAAAGAACAACAAAATAAAATAAGGACATGTTAGTGATAATACACATCCTATTAATATTACACCAGAAAGAATCTTAAGTGAGTCATACTCAATACAGGCTGGCAGTAGAAAGAAACCTACACTTGAGTCTATTGCGTGCCATGTCTGGATATTTAAACAAGGGAAATGACAATGTTTATCTCCTTTTACTAAACTCTTGTCAGAAGTCATCTAGCCAGATGTTTCAGGCTTTAAAAAAAGAAAATAAAAAGAAAAAAAATCTATCTGACCCCAGAGAGTTAAGAGGTTTTACTGCAACAATACTCTGCTTCAGGGAGCAGTTGCCTCAATAAAATGAGTATATAGATTAATGTATTTATTCTCAAGGTAATGATCAGTCCCTTCAATAACAATGTCTTGTCCTCTGCTTACCATTATTGTATGGCATTTGAAGGATACATGCCTGTCCTTTTTTCTTCTGGGAAATAGTTAATTTTCTTCCTAGTAGCTGGTATAGTGCTGTGTCTGTAGGAGAAATGGGTCAATTCTTCCATCTTACTGCTTTCAGACTTGAAGGCTCTTCTGCTTTATTCACCCCTAATATACAAGGAAGAGTCTCTAAGGTGAATCTTTATCAGGACAAAGATCTGGAAGAAATTTGACATTTGTACTACGGTCAAGATAAGACTTTCAAAATTGTCCACAATCAGATGGCAAAAACTGTGAATACTAAGGCTTGCAAAATGGTACTGTTTCTGAGTTCTTGGCTTCTTGCATATTAAACAATTCCTACAGAATATTACAAATATTTATTAAGCATTAAATGCTTCTGCATAATTCTGTGGAAATAGAGTCATGATCAGAGGTATATAATCCAGCTGTGGCTGTGTTTCTTAACTAAAATAGTAAAGTAGGTTGCCCCGTGTAACTAATGTTTACTATGCAAAGCTGTCTTCTGCATAGCTGTCCTGGTTTCGACTGGGATAGTTAATTTTCTTCCTAGTAGCTGGTATAGTGCTGTGTTTTGGATTTAATATGAGAATAATGTTGATAAAACACTGATGTGTTTAGTTGCGGCTAAGCAGTGCTTACACTAAATCAAGGACTTTCCAGCTCCCCATGCTCTGCCAGCAAAAAGGCTGGAGGTGCACGAACAGCTGGGAGAGGACACTGCCAGGACAACTGGCCCAATCTGGCCAAAGAGATATTCCACACCATATGACGTCATGCTCAGCATATAAACCGTGGGGAGTTCTCCAGTTGGGGATTGCTGCTCGGGAATGGGCTGGGCATCGGTGAGCAGATGGTGACCAATTGCATTGTGCATGTCATATTCTGTATGTACTTTTATCTTTATTATCATTATTTTCTCTTCCTTTGCTGTGCTATTAAATTATCTTTATCTCAACCCACGAGTTTTTTCTTTTTTTCTTTTTTATTTCCAATTCTCTTCCCCATCTATCTGCAGGGGAGAGGAGTGAGCAAGGGACTGTGTGCTGCTTGGTTGCTGGCTGAGATTAAACCACAACAGTGCCTATGGAAGAACAAAATTAAAGTTCGTCTAATACACTTAATATACTCCAGATATAGACTGTTCCATAAAAAATAGTTTCAGGCATTTTTACTTAGAAAATGTACTTTTTAATATTTTAGGATCATTCCATCATACACGCACTATATATTACTCCATATATACTTGTACTGAAACCAGTGGGACCACTCATAAGCAAGAAACTGAGGAGGGCTGGTCGAATTTGGTGTTTGGATGACCCGTATACATTGTCAAAACATTGGTTTTACTGAAATCAGGAAGACAACAGCCTCTACGTCCAGTTTGGTCAGCCTTACATCTTAGTGAAGGCTGTCTGGACTCTTCCATCCTATATCTGTTTTCTTTCCTTTTTCAACATCCCCTCACACCCTTTCTTCTGTTTATGAGTGTTTTAAAAGACAACAATGTATTTAAAACAACATTTTTAAAACCTGACTGTCCTTAACATGTCATTTTACCTTTTCTTTTCCCCTTCCATAAGGCTAATTTCTCCTTCCAGAAACTCCCAGTTTCCTGTTCTTTACCTCTTGTAGTTTTTTCGTCTTCTGATAACAACTTTTCTCCACTCTGTTTTCCCCCCTCACAATAGATCCTCAAATTATTCAAACTAATTTTTTCCTTCCTTTTTCTAGTGCTACACAGCATAATGCTACTGCAATTGCTGTGCATATATTCTTTGCCAAATAATGACCATTCCCAGAAGAATTTGTCAATCCCAACAGACCAAATTGAGTAAAGCACCAGTGATGATAAGAATACAGATTTACCAAGACTGCTCTAAAGTAAAGGGAGCAACATTTGTGCCCTGCACCTGCAGTATTGAAAAGAGAATCAAAAAGTGTTTGCAGAAAAAGGAAAGGCTGGTTATGTATGGTAAATCTAACCATTTCAGAGGAAGATAATTACCTGGTAGTTTGCCCATTTTACAGAATCTTTTCAGGTAATCTATTAACAGTCATGACAATATTTTTAAAACAGAAGATTTAATCTTGGGGCTTAACTGGTCTCACCTCTCTGTGGGAACCAGCTGCTTAATCTGATCAAGCAGCCGTGCCTGTGATGCATCCTTATTCCCATACCTAATCCAACCTGGGATATACCAGCGGTTTTGTTCAGTGATGTGGGGAGGTAGACAATTTGTCACGGAACTACCTTTTCTTCCTAAAACTTCCCACTGCTGTAGAGTTTGTGTCTGTATGTTTGAACTATTTAATTGTAAATATAAGAAGCAATTTCATGTTTACAGTTATGCACAGAAGAGTGGGGCTCATTCCTTCAGATCAGGCTCTCAGCAGTACTCAGAAATTTGTAAGAAAACATGATGGATTATTTCCATGTCTTTTCTCTGTTTAGGAGCTGGATCTTTCCAAGGCAAGTGTTGGCTCTAAAAGGTAGCCAAGCAAACAAAAGCTAGAAATCATTCTAAGCTTCGGTAACTTATTGTGAAGCACTTGTATAATGCTCCCTGCTGAGCAAGAGCTCCTTGCATCCGTTACAACCCGCTATTTGCCTATGTTGTATGGCAGAGGTCGGAGGCACAGCATGTCTGATGCGTGAAATTATAGACCTACCTTCTCTACAACTACTTAAATACCGAAGCCCTTATTTAGGCACAGATTCTCAGCATAGTTGTGCGAAAGAAATTAAGGGATGTTTCTAATTTAGCAATATGTTTAGAGGCTCCATGGCAGAGGAGCTGTGCAGGTCCACGTGCTCATTAGGAGCCTGTGGTGTGAATGAAAGCTCCAGCGCTCACTCTAGCATGTCCCCACATGCTTCAGGTTGCTGATAAGTACAAACTATTCTGCTCAAAGTTCACATCCTCACTCAAACAAATCCCCATAATCCAAAAGGATTTATCCTGTCTTCATTTTTAATTTGACTAGCTGGGATTCAAAATATAATTTGCTCTATTTTTTCATTCACAGTGCGATCTTTTACGCTGCTCAAGCAGTTAAAGAACAAGTTTAGGAGGGAATAGTGATAAAAGGTATCATTCAAAATGTACCTCTGGTCAAGATCTTCCCAAAACACTCATAAGGAGTTAGGATCTTTAAATGATATGTCCTATTCAACAGAAGAGTAAGCTAATGGTGATAACCTAAAGCAGACTTGCTATTTCTCTTCTCCCATTCCAGTGGTGCAGATAACTGGAAAAGTGGTAAGGGTGCATTTGCAGCAGATGTATTTTTCAGTCTCTGCTGCTTCACCCAGACAGTTTTATATTTATCAGAATGTAGACCTAACATTAAAAATCAAATGGATATATGAAGTCCTCAGGATTAACTATTTCATGCTTATTTTCCAAGATATTCATACGGTCTACTCTGGGTGAAGAAATAGTTTCAAAAAAATATTCTTCCACTATTTAGGTTGATTTTTTTTTTCCCATCCAATAAAAATAGTGGAAACATTTTGAAGGTAACTATTTCAAGGTTCTTATAGGAGAGAACTATGCAAAACGATCTTTCTGGAAACACCTTTTTATTGCTGTAGAGAAGTAGTAGCACCTGTGACAATTCAGTGTACTGGTTTATTAATGTAATGTATAGGTTAAGAAAATACAAACCAAACATTCAAGGACAGAGTTACTTGTTACAAATAAGATTAATCACCTTCATAATCTTAAAATCATATTTTAATATTTTTCCTCGTTTAGTCTGTGTCACCTCAGGGCCTCACCTTGACATGTTACTCGCCACTGACAACATACCTCTGTTTTAGCAGTTGCTGATAGGAAGGAAAGGGAAACTGGGAAAGCAGAGAGATATGTTACCTCTGCACTGCAAACAAATTACATGCCGTAAGGCATGACTGTCCATGGCACAAGCTCTGGCTTAGAGTGGACAGAAATAAAAAGAGAACAATTCGGTAGTTTGTTGTCTGATTCAAAACTATGGTATAAGGAAAAAAAAAAACCCAGACTCGTGACTGAGTACATACTCACTGTTTCAAAGACAGATTGTCAGCTGTGTAGTTTTGATTTGGGCTGTGGAAAAGATCCAGTCTCTCGATAAGATATTGAGAGACAACTGTTCCTCGTTTCACTAGAAACAGCTCTTTTCATTTCTGTTCACACTAAGCAGGACCACATGCTGTGGATCATGACTTACTGTGAATGGAGGACAACTCGTTTTGTATAGTCCTCTGGTTTTTTTCTCGTATTGGTGTAAAATAACAATGGAACTATTTTCTTCTTGTATCTTCCCTGCCACATGAAATACGTCCTATGACAATAGAAGTGAAGGAGCACTAAATGATCCCTCATGCACAAACACTATGACTATCTTGGCATTCAAAGGGAACAGGGTGAAGTAGGAAGGAAAGTCAAATCTTCTTTACCCCTGGTTTCTCCTTTCTTGTCTCTTTCATTGTTAGTTATGGGCATATCTACTTCTTAGCATCCTAAATACAGTATTCCTTTCCAAAGTCCAGTAGTTTTTATTTAACATTCTTCTTAACAGAACCCAGATATTATCTATGGCAATTCTGACTCCCAATCTCAGTTCTTTTTGTACTGGCTATAGTGACACCAGAAATTTAATGAAAGAATAGACAAGATGAAACCACATATAGCCCTAAATTAATAGATAACTGAACAGTGAAATTGCCAAAATCTTTAAAGCAATTTAGTCTAGTAAAGCAAAAGGAAACTTCTGAGAACTAGACAGTCTTGGACACGGGAGGTTGAAAAATCACATCCTCTGAAGCTCATAAAAGTCAACATTTAATAGCTCAGTGAGGGTACACCACACTAAATATGAAAGAAAATAAAAACATAATGGACTTCTTGGACTCCTGCAAGTCTCCTGTAAGACAACATGGCTACATACCAAAAGAATTCAAAGCATTTTCCTAGGTCTAAATTGTTATTCATGAAGAGCAAATAATAAAAATTGGTATAAACATACTGCAAAACACAGTTAAAATAATGTTATTCTACACACTGGTCCAAGTTCAGGATAGCCTGAACGCAAGGCTGTACTCCCTGCTTAGGAGTTTGAAGATGATGATTTATCTCATATACCTCTTGGAGGTATTATTACTCAAAAGCATAATTTATCTTCCACCCAGTCTCATCTAATTTCTGCATAAATAATAATATCTTCCCCAAAGGTAATGCTGATGCTCACTGTTCTATCTCCCCACATCCATGTGTCTAAAAGTAAGTGGTCAGGAAAGTCATCCTCAACACAGACTTCTCTCTTCTATCTTTGAGCTACATTCTAGATAGATTGTATAAAGCCAGGATGCACAGAAGCAAAATGTACTTGCTTTCAAAACACAGATAGAATCTGGGATTTTAATGTTATGCAACAAGGTAACTTGTGACAGACAGGACTGAACAGAAATGTTCTAATTAGAAAGAAATGTTCTGCTGTTAACGATAAATGAGCCAGCAAAACCAGAACAGAGCAGGTGATCAGGTATCTCGGAGAGGACTTCCTTTATTCATTTTAGGAGCTTTTCTATCTAAATCAGTGAACTATCATGAACTTTTGAATGAATAGTTTGTAATTTGCTAAATTTGGTAAGCAGTTTGTTTCTTAACATGCCTTCACTACTTCAGATGTTTTGACCTGCAATGACATGGGAAAACGTCTGGTAATATTTCAGTGCAAAGTAATATCTCCAAATGAATTGATTTTTATTGAAAAGTAGAATTTAATGTTTCCTTAAACACTAAGTAAAATGGCAGATACTAAGTTCTCATTAGAATATGATATTTGATCACAGTTTGATTTGTTAAACATAGCATTATTTATTAGACTGAGTCAAGTTTTAGGCTATATTAAAAAGATCTTTTAAAATACAGCAAACTGTTAAAACTTGCTTCTTAGTTAATATAGGGTCATTAATGCTTAATTTCAATGACTACTTGGACATAGCTTGCTCTTCACTCTACAGTCATTTTTGTTTATTGTGTAGTCTTCTCAAAGACACAGCAACCTACAACTGCACAGTGTGTTCAATCCTTTATTGCACACTTATGCTGAAGTGACTATTTCCAGAGCAATTTGAGTTGCATACTACCACAAAGATCCAGCTTCCCAGCCCTATCAGGTGCATGAACCACAGTGGCAGTGCCTGGTACTTTGACCCCAGTGAGTCTCTTACAGTACCAGCAGCAACTCCACAGGACAACTGAGCTGATTAATCTTGCTTGAATTTAAATCCAGAGGTCAGAGGCTTAATCCTTGCCATCTTCTAGGTGGCCATTCTATGTAATAACTAAGACTAGCAGAAAAGTTATGTTTCACCTCAACCTGTAACTTTATCCTCCTCCCAAAATAATTAGCAACAAACCACCACACTGTAAAGCTTCTAACTCACAGAACTCAACACCTGCATTTGAAACTATTGGGCATTAGTAAAATATTTTTATTTTCAGGGAAATAACAATGGAATCCACTTTGTCTCAATTTTTGAGTTAGGATGCTATCCTAGGGTTATCCAAATCAATAGTTTAAGAGGGACTAACAGATACAGGCCAAAGTGAAGTCTCATTGCAAACAGTAGCAACTGAAGAGAACTGGAATACAATTCAGATTTTTTTACATCAGAATTCATGGTCCATTGCACTCAGCTATTAGCAAAGATTGGGTCTGTATTAAAATGCATGCATTCAAATAGTCTGACTTCAGGGTACACATGACTCTTCATGCCCACACAAGTCGCCAGAGATACTTAGTGTATGCAGGAGCAGGGTCTTAATCAGTAACAAATTTTATTTGAGACCTAAATGTTTGTTGAGACTAGAGATTTGGCTACGTTTCTGTGGCAGGTAGGCCAAGATGGCTTAATGTCAGATCACAGAGAGGCCAGCAGTATAGACTTTGGCACAGGTTGTAGAGCAGACTATACAAATATTTTATTGTCTATTACCTAACCAAAATATTGGAATAAGAACTGAGTGAACAACTTGCTTACAAAGATAATCATTCTCTTCCTACACAGTAAACTTTTGAAAATATCATTACACTACACTTCCTATAGTATTTGTGTAATATTGCATGATCAAATAAAATAATGAGGAAATGTTCAGTCTATATGGTAAAATTAGTGGTTAGATGACAGACACTAGAGGAGAATATAACTGTATTAGTACATTATATACAGTCACATGTATCACAAAATCATTAATAGTGTAATACATTACAAAGTTTTTGTGTCATGATACCATTTATTGAGAAGCAAAAATGTTAATTTTTAGTTACCCAGTATATTAGAGACAAAAGCTAACAAGAAAAGCTATACAAACCTTAATACTTGCATGATTCTGAACAAATATACTAAGTTGACACGTTTCTTTTATATTTGCTTTAAAGTAAGTAAGTAAAGAAGTGCTACTTAAGCTCATGAATCCAAACCACTAAAGCAGATCACATAGATCCTTTGGAAATTTTCCCTTGATTTACAAAACTTGCACAATAAGAATCAATTTCACAGGGTAGAGAAATTAACTATTGTCCTTGGATAACAGGATTAAGATCAAATCTGGTTTTCTAGTATCAATATATTGATTTATACTATTGAAGACCAATATAGAAAGCTTCTCACCAACTCACATTCTACTGATAACAGAAGACTATGTGAAGACCAAGTGAAACAGTGCAACCAGAAAACTCAATTGAAACTGCAAAACCACAACAGTTAAAATTTCTAGCTAAATGATAGGTAGTATTTTGGTCTTACAGAAATACCAGTTGTTGCGCAAAACAAGTAGCATACTGCACAAAGCAAATTCTGCTGGTTTTTCTTGCACATGCAGAGATTTCCACAGAGAGAATACCAATGCAATTCTGCATCACAAGTACCTAAGAAGGTCAAGTCCTTATACTGTAAGTTAGTACCAGCTGCATTGATTCAAATTAACAAGTAGGAGGACAAGGCTGCTTTACTTAGGGTTACAGTTTTTTCTTCCTAGTAGAAAAATCTGTTCTATATAGTCCCCAGTGAAAAGACACAATGCAGAGAGTAAGCATATTAGTTGCACACTATAAGGATGGATTTTACATTGTACCTACTGACACAACGATAAAGCTACAGTTACAGGAACTTATTCAAAAATCTAGTCCTTGTTACAGGCTTTTTACAATTGTGCTAGAAGTTTCTAAAAAGATCTGCTATTCTCACCGCAGGTGTAAAAAGCACTGGCAACTATTCTTGTACCTTAGAAATAGTTACTAATAAACCATTTATTGCAGTAGCAATAATATTCTGTGCTATACTGAGGCATGGTAGTAGTACTTATCTAATACGGTAGTGGAAGTATAATCACTGTAGGAAAATGAGGTTTAGTACATATTTTAACATGTTTACAAATCTTAAAAAACACACTGTTATTTTGAAGCCAAGTAAGAAACTCAAGAACGCAACGTGGCAGATGTCACATATTAACAACAACCTGCTTGTGGGGGGTGGGAAAAAAAAAAGGCAAAAAGCTTATTATAAGTACGTATACTACTTTGTGAAACTCTAAACTTGGTACATTTTTATCTTCAGAGAAAACTTCAGTGATGATAACTTAATAAGAAAGACTTCTAACTGATAAGGTAATGTTCAATGAAAACAGAACTATTATAAATGAAAATTTAAATCCTGAACCTTTTCTTATATTTACTATTTACACAACTGTTTTTATAATTTCCAAGGAAGATGTATTTACGGAGAAATATATAATTAGGTGGGCTTTTTTTCTTCTTCTTTTTTTCCCCTCTTTTTAATCTCGTAGCTTGATATGGGTAAGGAACACTGTGGCAACAGTAATAAGAAGATCATAAGTACATCAGAGATATAAAATTATAAATACATTAACTTGAAGTAGATAATGTAAGCTACAGGAACTACTACTTGATAAACTTCACAAAAGATATCACTGCAGACCTGAAGTTGCAGCTGAAAACTGTGCTGCTTCTCAGGTGAAATTTTGGGAATGGACTGGGAGAGAGAAGCCAAACACAAGTGCCAAATGAATTCAAAAGAAACCGTAGCTTTTTGTGAGGTTGCAGCTGGAGGCAGGGGAAGATTTTGAAAGGCTACTAAAACTTCAAAGCTACACAGCAGATGAGAAATCCCTTGAAAAAGAATGTGGCAATGGAGAAAGAAACACTAAGAGAAAGGTTCCTGGTTATATAAGCATAACTCTGCAAAAAATTTCAGCCAGTAAACTAACTGTACCTCCAGCTGAAAATAAGGATAAAGCCAAAGTGAAACAACTCAAATGGTTGTTTGCTAATACAATGAGTTAGGCATTGGTAAACAATTGCTTTCAGAAATTGTGAAAGATATGAAACCATTCATTATAGGAATAATAGAAATGCAAAACATGACCATTTCTAACTGGGATACAGCTGTCTGAAAGAATTTACTGTTTGGAAAGGATGGAATTAAGATTAAAGATGGTAATATAGCACTGCATACTCATTAAAAAAGACTGATTAAATGAAGGTAACGTTTCCCATCGGTAAAAAAACAGTTTCGGGGAAGACTTCATGGAGATATGTTAATACTTCTCCTGCATCAGGGCTGGAGAATGGTTAAATACCTTTGTAAGATTAATTATGATATATGAAGTAGTGTTACTTTCATAGTTACTACCGACCTATTCACATTTCCCTTCTGATCCATATCAATCCACAACGGTAAGTCTCAGACATGCTTGGATGTGAATATATAGTAAATTCCTAAATCAATTACTCACTCGTGAGAAAAAAAAAAAAAAAAAAAAAAAAAAACACCAAAAACGTACAGTATCTGGTTGAGAAATCCCAAGAGAATTAATTTTATTCTAAAGTGGCATCCAAGACAGAAACAGATCAAAACCTGAGGAACTGGGTTTTAGTATGGCAGACAGAAAAATTAGGAAGAAGGTTAATAAAGTTGACAGAATAATGCAAAGATATGAATGTGGATGCAGAGGCACTGAATTTAAATAAAAGTGCATTTTCTGGAGTCCTCACAAAGAAAAGAGAAAATCAGAAGGCTGTCAGTCCACCTGGATAAGTAAGAAGAAAAGACAAAATTTTTAAGAGTAAGTGAAAATATCTATAAAGAGATGGATAAAGGATCAATGAGTTACAAAAATCGAAGTAGAAATACAAATGTCTGTAAGCATATTTGAACTGCACTTTTCTAAGGAATTTAAAATAGCAGAAAATAAGTTATCCAAAGATAGGGCAATAGAAATGACTGCATCAAATGTAGAAGCAAGTCTACATTGATAAAACTGAAGGGCAATAAAATCCACAAACTGGGATATTTATAGAATTCTTGTACTAAATTTTCAATTAATCATTCAACATAGAGGTTGTAACCTGGGACTAATGAATAGAAAGACTACTACTATTCTTACTATCAGAAGAATGTATGGAGAAAAAAAAGGAAAGTAAAATGTCTCAGCTACTACAAGCCCGTTAGTTTGACTGCTGTTCAGAAAAAACTCAGAAATTAAATGACAAAGAAAAGGCAATTGTACATGAAGGGAAGTGGACTAAAATCAACATGGTTTTATCAAACATGAAAATCTGCCTTTGTTGCCTTATCGTACTTCTCAGACAAATGCAATTCATCCATCCTAGTTCATCTACATTTAAAAAGAACCTCTGATATAAATGCCTCAATTGGGAAATTCTTATTTAAGGCGGAAAAAAATCAGTTTTTAGACACGGGCCATAAAATGAATAAAGAACTGACTAACGGCAAAAAATCCACTCAAACAGAAAAACAACAACAAAAATTAAAAAAAAATAAAAAAAGAGTTATGTTGAAAGGCAGATTATCAGGAAAGAGATACTAATGATATTCTTTAATAACTGATCTTGAGACTGACCCCATTTATTATTTTCACTAGTGACTTTAGTAGAAGGAATTTTGGCAATGACAAATTTCAGAGGCAGTATCACTACTGATGAATGTATTATTGTCCCTCAGCAGTAATTAGATGACTTTGTAGATTTAAAACAAAACAAACCAAATCAGACGACCCAAAAACCTCACAAACCCCGAAAAAGAGGTTAAATGTAAATGTGCAAGCTGTAATTTCACACATTTCGAGAATAACAAGCAGAATGCTTGTCCCAAGGTGATAGAAGCTATATTGGTTGACTGTACTATTGCAGGTGGTCATTATGACTACAAAAAAAAAAAAAAAAAAGTTTTCTAACATGTAGGAACTGATAAGTCTTCAGAGATGGGGAACTAGGTGTACTTGTCTACAAAGCACTGAAAATGCCTTATGGAGAATTATTTATAGATGTCTGATACATATTTAAAAATACAAGATTTCTCTAAACCAGATTGCTGTGGGGAAGAGCTTCTAGGCTTATTAGAGGGAAAATATGATATTAAAACAATCTAGCTTTTTGATGCTAGTAAACCAAAACCTGAAATGATATATAGTTGCTCAACAGGATACAAGATAAATTTATGTTACTTACAAATATTAAAATTTTTTGTATTCAGTAAGAGCCAGCTTCCACTGCTCACTATAGCTGTAACTATTCTATGATTCAATGAGTTGCACTGAGAATCTTCTTGGGTGATAACAGGAAATACTATGGTTAGTGTACTTAGATAGGGTATCAGCAGTTTTCTAACCATCAGAGGCTGAAAGTTCTTGAAAAGCTCATCAATTCAGAGGCAAAGCATCTTGAGACTGAATTTTAGAAGTTCATGAAGAGTAAAGGAAGACTAATGGAGTATATGAGGCTAAATAAGCAATCTTCTGACATGAAATTTTGGGAAAATTAATTGCCGGAATATTTAAGAGGGCGGCAATGGATTGCTGTGCATTGTGGTTTTGTATTTAGTAGGCTCTAAGCTTCTATGGTCATCAAGTAGCACTAAGGAATTCTTCAAGTGACAAACAAACATATAGACAAGGAGAAGCTGTGCAGAGAAAAAACGTTGGTGTCCTGGTTTCTGCCAGGATGGAGCTAATTTGGTATGTGAAGAATGTTAATAATACATTGATGTTAGTAGTAGTTGCTAAGAGATCAAGGACTTTTTTCAGCTTCCCAGGTTTTGCTAAAATGTGCAGATGCAAAAAGCTGGGAGGAATGTAGCCAGTACAGTTGACCCTAATCACCCAAAGAAAATATTCCATATTATAGATGTCATGCTCACTACATAAGTGAGGGTTGGTCAGTGGGATGGGCATTGTTCATTCCCTCACTTGCTCTCAGGAATTTGGGTTCTGAGACTGCTTAGGAAATCATTGTTGCAGGATCACTGCTTGGGATTTTTCCAAGATTGATCTCAGTTTTGTTCTGTGATCACTACTTAGGACGGGCTGTAGCCGTCAACAGGGTTGGCAGTGAGAAACTGTGCATCGTTCATTTTGTATA
>KL278928.1:0-16483 GCA_000699545.1 Podiceps cristatus | reverse complement strand
AAGAGTCTTTTATGGACTTATCTCCCTGTTTCTGGGTCTGCTAGTTTTACGTTCTTGCTCTATGATCAGTGTGGTTTTGTGTGTGTTAAATAATTTTCTCGTGCAGTAAACATTAAGGAGTCTTGACAGGCTTGTTCTCTTCTGAGGTTTTTTGTCTTGTCTGCTTGCCAAGATTCCAGGGGGCAGTGGCAGGGGGGGCACACCAAACAAAAAAACAAAACAAAGCTCACCTCCCAGATAAACCCTTGCTCTAAAAGTGTTCTCTGTCCTTTTTTTTTTTTTTTTTTTTTTTTTTGGCTTGTGGGTTTTTTTCCTTTTTTGGTCAGTATTACGTGGCACAGTACACTTGCATTTTGTAGATATTTTATGTGTGACGCTATGTGGAAACAACTTCAGTAGGAACGTCTGTAAATACAATAAGGAGGATACAGTTTAAAGGAATAAATTCTTGAATGTCAACTAAAAAGGAGTTTTTGTTGAAATTAAATGATTAACAGCATGCTTTGTATTGGTAATCTTGGTAATACAAGTTATCATGAAGTACTTCAGTGAGCAAGAAAGCAATTATTCCATTACAGCATATGGAAACTAGATTAAAGTAACTTGTTGAGATTAGCAGTTCTTTGCAATTTTTACTTAATTTCTTCTTCAAAGGAAGACATACCTTTTAGGTTTTCTTTATCATGCATACCAAGCCTAGAGGTGTATAACAGTTTTCTTGTGCACTGACCATGTTTGCATGTCTCTAGTATTTGGGTTTTTTTTAATCAGAGAAAAATCTTGGAAGACTTAATTACTTCAAGTCCTCAGTTAGGAAAAAGAAAAAAAAATCAATGTTACATGAACAACTCCTATAAACTGAAGTGATTGATTTCATCTGTGAGGCTGCAAAAATATGTGCATGTGGTTAATTTTACATACTGCTCAGTTATTTAAATTAAATCTTTTTTTTTTCTTATGTTTAAAGAGCTTGGATATGAAATGGAATTGATACTAAATTTTAATTTAAATTTTACTACCCAGAAATTTGATAAAGCGTTTTGTAAGTGTTAGGAATTAGATGTACTTAATTGGTTGCAAATCAAGTCAAATCACTTTCTGTGTCATTGCTTCATTTTCTTTCATTCCCGGGTCACAAGATACCAGTCTATTTCAGGAATTATTTGCTTTTGACATAGAAAGATGTGGCCTCATTATGAATTTCAATGCCCACCCCCCACTCTGATAAGCTATTGCTAACATTGGATAGTTAGAGAATTAGTTCTATGATACGTGAAGTGTTTCTGTAATGTCCAAGCCACTTTTGAAAGAGGACTGTAACAAAAGAATAAAACATGAAGCTATGGTGTCAACTGACCATACCTTTTTCCTTAGTTTGTTTTTGCAGTGTTTGGAAGGACTGGAGGTGGGGTTTTTCCAGTTCTTTAGTGCTGTTTTTATTTAGAGGAAGTTCTTAGCTAATGTGAATGGTAAAGTTTTATACAGATAGAAATTATTTGTAAGCTGTATTAGCAATACAGTATTATCAGAGAAGTACCATGACTACCAAAACATTTCCAGATGAGTTTTGTTTCTGTGCAAGAACAATGGGCCTTGTAATATTAGCTATCTTCTATACGTGATTAAATTCCTGCAAATCATTTTGTAATTTAAAATGGATTAAGAAAATGTAATGAAACCCATTTTGAAACTATCATTCATACCTTTAGAAAAATACTTTAATTTGACCAACATCTTCGTAAGTGTCCCTTGGAAAACTGCTTATCAAAGAGAATGACTTTCAAATTACTTTTACTTATTTTCAGCCTTTTTCCTTTTTAATGCAACAGTCAATATAATGTTGATTTTTCAGTTTGTTACGGAGTAAATAATACAAAAATTGAATTAACTGCTGAATTGTGTTCAGCCACTGTTTATTCTTGTCACTATAGACAATATAGTGGTTTTGAAATGGATGACTTAATTCACAGAATAATGGTTGATTTGCTGTACTTATTTAAACTGTTCGATTCCTGGCAAATATGTGGAACATAGACTTTGAACTAGATATTATGGCCACTGCCATGTTTTATTTCAAGTTCCATCTCAAATTTAACACTTGCTACTTGCTACGTGTAGATGGCTAGTAATCTTGTTATTCCTTAAGGTTGGGGGTTATGGGTTTTTTTAAGTGGGCACCTCAAAACTATTTGTCTACTTATGTCCACTTTTAGACTATGGAAACTTTTTTTTTTTTACACTGTATTCTTCCCACTGTACCTGTACCTTTCAGTCAAACTTACGTGAGGTGCACCTAAGTAGTGATGGCCTTCCTTTTTTAATTTGTACATGGCTTAAAATAACTGTGGTTATTTTAACTCTAAGGGCTACTAAAATATAAACAGCTAAAAAATTAAACGACTTCTGATATGCTGTCAGTAACAGCTGTTTAAGTCAGTGATTGTAATAAGAATAATAATTAAAAAAAACCCCTAAATTCAGGACATCTAGTTGGACAGAGTAGTGAAATTCCTTGGAGTCTTAAGCATATTTCCACATGTTCTGCATAGCTGCATTGTAAATTAATGACATACAGACTATTGGATGGACCTGATTTTACCCAGACAATCGCCAAGTTTAATTTGTGTGGATTTTTTTCAGTATGGATGTGTCATAGCATATATGTCTGGAAATTGATAAAATAGTGTCAAGAGGAGCATTATATGGCAATCAACCTATAACGTGTACTATGAATAGCTGCCATTGATCCTATTCTCAAAGCCAGCAAAATGTATACTAATAGCTGAGAAGCAATGGTAAGAACTTTGGTGCTACTAATACCATTTGGCTTATTTACCTTTAATATGCTTTTATTGTACAACTTTTTAAATATCTTAAAAATACTGACTTGAAGGTAGAAAATAGGTGCCAATTCCAGTGCTTCAGAGCTCTGCTGTGAGGGACAGTATGTGGACTTGAATACACCCTGAAATGGCTGTATTGACTGGTGGCTCAGCCAACACTTGGATGCACCTGGTTTTGCTTTCATCACTGAGTGCAGAAGCACAGATGGTCTGAGCAACCAGCCAGTCTTTAGTTCTGGATTGACTGCTGTTGCTGCGTTTTAACTAGGCTTTAACTAGCATAGCAAGAATACATACAATGTATGTGTGTTGGTGAGTGTGTGTATTTGTCTGCTTTTGACACCTTCCTATCTTGGGAATTTAATGGTCTCATGCTCCTCAGTTTTGAGGTATCAACAGTTTTCTGGTCTGTGGTGTGTGATGAAGACAGAGGGAATTATAGTTGATAAACTATGCATGCCAAATTCACCAAACTTACAATCGCCTACATTTGGTTAAATCTCTGTCCCTGTAATTGGAAATTTCATCAGTCTTGGTAGAGACTGGGGTGTGGCCAGACCTATAACTGATTTAAGGCTCTCTATTAGTGGCATAAAATTGCCTAGGACATTAAAGATTGAAAATCACTTGCTATTATATGAACTGGATTTAGCTTTGTGAATCTTGATCTAAAAGATAATTTCAGGTGCCACTTTGTGTCAGGGTGTCTTCTTCAACTTACTTGTTAGTAAATGATAGTAAAATCATTGGCCACTATTCAGAAGTGTTTCAGGAAATGAATATTTTGCAAGTTAAATTCACTGTTAATTAAACAATCTGATATTTTCTGTAGTTTTTTAGGGGTTTTTTTAATGTTTGGAACTTGCAATTAAAATATTGGTTGGGGGGGAAAATACATAGCTCTGCTATAATTGCAAAAACCTGTTAAACTTGAGTCATAAGCTTTTGAAAACAACTTTTTGCACATCTTTTGTGTGAATTTGATTAGTTTGTCAGCTAAATTTTGGTATCTGCTGGGCCTGGACCGAGACTCATTTTGTCCTGAATAACTGCTGTTCCTTCTTACTGCTGTTCTTTTGTTTGCCGGAATGAAGAACAACAAAAACACCTTGAAATGTCCTGTTAGTTGTTCTTCAGATGGTCCACAAACCAGTTTGAGGAAGAAGCAGCAAACCAATTTATATGTAGAGTTTTTCAAAGTGAAAAATTAAAGGGGAAAGAATGAGGAATACTGGTGAAGAACCAGAGGCAAAATGCCTGGTGCCCAGTAGAAAATTTTGTTCTAAACAGACCTCGAGTCTCTACATACTACTTGTTCTGCACACCAGAACTTGTAAAAGCATTGGATGAACATTTTCTTGTCTCCATGGCTCATCAACAGAAGATAAAAGCAAGCTACTGTGTGATAATCTGCTAACTCAAAACATGGAATAGAGGTCTACATAGTGGATCTAAGGCATCTGGTTTTGCTGGTGACAAGTGGATATTGAATTTAGAGGAAGGCCATTATGGTTTGACCAAATACTTCTCAATTTTGCCTTTATGGGATTTTTTCAGCTTTATATTTTCTTACTGTGTCTTGTTAGACAGAAGGTAAGTATACTATGAAGTCACGTATGTAAAAACTAGATGTCAACATTTGTATTGACCAACATTAGGTTCTTATAATTGAAATGACAATGGAATGAATTTTCTGTTTCTGAAGTGTATTTACTAAGTATGAATCTTTTTTCCTTGTATCAGTGTACTAACTTCAAATGTTTTGCTTTTGAATTGATTGTATTTAAGACAGGGTAAACAATACATTCTTGGCAGAAAAGATGTATTAGTGGAAAGACTTTACCTCCATTTTATTTTTAATTTATATGGTGTTCAGCTTTTAAGACAGATCTCAGGCATGCTTAATAGTGTATGAAGATAAATAGAAGCTGTTTAGATCACTAGACTATATATCTACAAATACATGCTTAACCCAAACATTAGCTGAAGATTTCAAGATTACTGCTTTCTTTCCTAACCCTCCATAGTTCTGTTAGAGACTAGAAATAGAACAGCAAAGCGCATTGTAAATCACTGTCTTGTTGGCATTTTAAAAAGCCTACCAAAAATGCAAGTAAGGAAGTTTCAGGAAGCTTCTCTCTTAACTTGTAAAAGCCAAATCTGGTGACTGTGAATGGGCAGAGAACCTTTAGAAAAGGAGGTCTCATTTGTGAATATGGAAACTTGCTGACAGTGTAACAGAAACTGATGATCTGATGGGCAGTATACTGGAATTTTCAGAGCTAATGATATAAGAAATCTTAAAGGGGGGGGTGCAATTTTTACATGAGCCTTCTGTTAATAATTTACATTTTGATTTAGTGGAGGCTGAAGATTTACTATACCTGAGTCTGTAGTATGTATAAAATATTATCAAGAACAAGGCAGATTTAAATTGTGTAATTTTAAAAGCAATCAACTAGTCGCCTGCCCTGCTTGCTTGACTTCTGGCAGAATGGAATTGCTTGTTCCAGTGCTGTTGGGTAGGGAAAATTCTGGGTTTTGTTTTGTGGTTTTTGTTTGGTGGGTTTTATTTTTTTTTTTAATAATGAGACAAAAAGGTCCTTAAAACCCGTTTAATTATTTCAGGCAATAATACTAAGCATTTTGATTTGTATACCTGCCTGGCAGCCTTGATATTTAATCAGATATTAAATACTTTGACTTGTCATCTAAGCCTTTCATAGTCCGTAAGTGTCAAAACAGATGTTTTTTTCAACTATTAATATTTGGGGGGAGTTAACTATTTTTTAACTACTTTTTTAACAATTAGTGTGGCAAGTTTTGGACTATGATTTAATTATGATTTGTGTAATTTTGTTTCTTCTCTTGCAGGAAATACTGCGTTACATGACTGTGCGGAATCTGGAAGCTTGGAGATCATGAAGATGCTTCTCAAGTATTGTGCGAAAATGGAAAAGGACGGTTATGGAATGACTCCCCTTCTGTCAGCTAGCGTGACAGGCCACACAAATATTGTGGACTTTCTAACCCAACACGTACAGACGAGTAAGACTGAGCGCATAAATGCCCTGGAACTTCTAGGAGCAACATTTGTGGACAAAAAGAGAGATCTGCTTGGTGCTTTGAAATACTGGAAGCGAGCTATGGAAATGAGATACAGTGATAGAACTAATATCCTGAGCAAACCTGTGCCACAAACACTAATTATGGCATATGATTATGCTAAAGAGGTAAATAGCTCAGAAGAGCTAGAAAATCTTATTGCAGACCCTGATGAGATGAGAATGCAAGCACTGTTAATTAGAGAACGTATTCTTGGCCCTTCTCACCCAGATACATCCTACTATATTAGATACAGAGGCGCTGTCTATGCAGACTCTGGAAACTTCAAGCGTTGCATCAACTTATGGAAATATGCTTTGGACATGCAGCAGAGCAATCTTGATCCACTGAGCCCTATGACAGCCAGCAGTTTACTATCATTTGCTGAGCTCTTCTCGTTCATGCTGCAGGATAGGGCAAAAGGCCTGCTAGGCACTACTGTCACATTTGATGATCTCATGGGTATACTGTGCAAAAGTGTTCTCGAAATAGAACGGGCCATGAAACAAACGCAGTGTCCTTCTGATCCAATACAGCTGAACAAAGCCCTTTCCATCATTTTGCATTTAATTTGCCTGTTGGAGAAAGTACCTTGCAGCTCGGAACAGGAGCATTTTAAGAAACAGACTATTTACAGGTTTCTTAAGCTTCAGCCCAGAGGGAAGAATAACTTCAGTCCACTTCACCTTGCTGTTGACAATAATACTACATGTGTGGGTCGCTACCCGGTTTGTAAATTCCCGTCTCTGCAAGTTACTGCTATCCTGGTGGAATGTGGTGCTGATGTAAATGTCAGAGACTCTGATAACAACAGTCCATTACACATTGCTGCACTGAACAACCATCCAGACATCATGAATCTTCTTATCAAGTCAGGTTCACACTTTGATGCCACAAACTCGCATAAACAAACTGCTAGTGATTTGCTGGATGAGAAGGAAATAGCAAAAAATTTAATCCAGCCCATAAATCATACTACGTTGCAGTGTCTTGCTGCTCGTGTAATAGTGAATCATAACATATACTACGCAGGGCACATCCCTGAAAAACTAGAGAACTTTGTTTTGCTCCATAGATGATAGTGTGGAGTCCCAGAGTACTGTTTTTGAAGCACGACTTGGTGGTGATATTTTCCTTGAGCACTGTTGTGATACACCAGCGTTCCCTTAGCTTGCTCCATCTTGCTGTCATTGGCTAAAGCGTTGTTAGCATCAGATCTGCAGAGTTGGTTACCCAGTATTTAATATGAATATGCCATATAATATATTTTGTGGATGATTTAGAAATGTAATGCCATATTTAGACTCTTAAATTGTCTGCCAAAGGTTTGTCTATTCTGGTCTTACTTGCCTGTTGGGTGTTTGGGACTGAGTTGAGTATTTTCCACTGATGTCTTTTTACTATCACTGTTATGTGGATTTTATACAGTTGGAAGGTCATCTTTTTTTTTTGGTTGTGCTTGGGCATTTCTGCTCTTACTCTGTTCTTTTTCTACGGACTCATTGCTAAACTGTACAAGTTGTATGGACTTGTTAACATTTGCAACTACCATAAGTGCTTTTATCTTCTCTATGCACTGGCTTAAACATGACTGTTGTGTGTGAGCATCTTTCTATGCAGCATTTGGCCAACTTCAACTTAAATGCCAATTTTGTTTTGCAGTTTGTTTGGAGCTCTTTTGAGAATGCTGTCTTCATAGCATGATGAATTTTGGAGTTACTTATCAGCTGTCAAAACTTGGGTTTGACTTCGTCTCCCGTAACTGAGATTGCTTTCCTTTTCATTCTCTGGAAACTTGTCCTAAATTTGGGAGAAGAAAATCTTGCTTTTTCTCATCGTAGTCCACATGAACTTTAAATCTGAAAATCGTTTTCTTGCATTGTGCAGTTAGGGGAAGGGTCCTCATTATATACAACTGACACCTTTCCTTTCGCACTAATGTCTTGCTTGTGTTGGTTATGTGACTAGATGTGAAGTTTGCTCAGAGTTTAACCTCAAACTTGATACACTTTAATGAGAAATAGATCAAATGTATGCTGTAGTTTAAAAATCTACAAATCAACTTTAGCTACAAAAGAAAATAAAGCATGTTGGTGGCATGATGCTTATCAGTCCAGATCTAGACGTCATCTAACATAGTATGTGGCTGTATGCCAGGGTATTGGAAGTTCTATAGCAGTGTCCTTTTTTTCTTCATTTTAAGTATCTTTATAAATACTTGCATGGATTTTTCATCTCTGCTATGTCAGCTGTACTTAACAAAAAGCAGAAGTTCTGTTGTGTATATAGCTCCTAATTAAAGTACCTATTTTTATAATATTTGCACAACAGCTTAGCTTTTACAACAGAAAGGGCTCTTTTGACTTGATAAGAAATCTATAAATGGAGATCATAAATGTGAGTGCGATTCAGGTAATTAATATAATTCAGCACTTTACTGTTGATTAATAGTAGAATTTATTATGGCACATTAGCCCTGCAAATGTCTTAAAGTGAAATTAATTTCTGTTGGGTAGATACAGTTTACTTGCAAGTTTAGTGCTTTAGCATATTGGATATTTTTGACTTGATGTTTCATTTCAGTGGTGGGCGTAAGCATACCTATGGGGTTCTTGCTCCAGAAATTAAACAAGTTGATTTAGGCCTTTATCAGTGATAGGAGATACTTAGAAGCCAAATTAAGAGAGGGTCTTTTGTTTATTTTAAATTGATGTCGTAACATTTGTCGTTTGTGAATCAAGTTGAGGAAGAACGTGTCTTGGAAGCATATAAGAATAGTTCTTCCTTGCTTTTGGGCTGTTTTGGTGTTTCTGTTAGTGTACAGCATGGTGCCTACTACCTTAGCCATTCTTGAGAAAAATATGGGGATGTTTTTAAACAAAGCTGTGTTGAAAGCAATGCTATTTGTGTATTGCCACTTTCAGACTCTGTATTTTGAAGCAACTTTCACCTCTTTGTCCCATGCCACGGCTACATTGTACGAAATTATGAGAATGAGGAGACCCTGTTGGTTTCTCTTGCAAATACAGAGGAGTAAATTTCTACTCAATTGGCTGAATTTCTCTGATTTGTAATGATTAAAACACATGCCACTGAAGTTGTCATTTGTGAGAACATGTAGTTTGATTTTTTTGTTTGTTTTTTATGCTTTTGTACTACTCTACAAGTGGGGATAATCAACAAATCACATGACACTAGAAATGATCCACCTTATATTTTAAGTCATAAAAATACTTATTTTTCTATGGGTCATGGAGAAAGGGATTTTTAGAGTTTCATACTCTGGAATCTGTACTATTCTTTAGTGTGTTTAGTTTAAATTTCTGTCTTTGTAACTTTCAAATAACCTGTTTAAAATTAGTTGGATATTATTAGTCCAGAAATAGAATCTGAAAATTGTTAATTGTAAGCAAATCTTTGAATGAAAAACATTCCCAAAAGAGAAAGCATATCACTCTTAAATATATGTAACAATCTAATTACAAACAAAACCAAACCAATTTAATAGGACATACTGATTTTTTTTTTTAGTTCTGTCTAAATATGTGACAATGTTCATCAGTCCTAAGAGCTATCACCTCCATGCAGAATTTAGTTTTGCATGGTGATGAGGTGATCTGCTGAAATCTTACTTTGCCAGATACTTGGACTTAGGCATCCAGGTGGATGAGTTCATGCATTTAACACCGCTTTCCATTTGGCCCTGAATGTTTACATTACCCTGTTTAATTTTTCTTAATTTTAGAGCCTGAGCTGGGAAGTGTGTTTGGGCTTAGTTCAGGATTTGCTGTTTGGGCAGGAGGGCTGGGACAGCAGGGCCTGTCCGAGATGCATGTGCCACTAAGGCCAGTGCTAATGGGTACTAGCAGTCTTACCCCCCTCAGCTCCTGATTGAAACCAGTTTTGACTCCACACCAGTTTTGTCTCTGCTTCCACATAGACACCAACATTCTGGACCAGATTTTTTTTTTTTTTTATTCTTACTCTTGGTACTCATTAAGAGATGGGAATAGGTTTATGTTAGTGAAACATGTTGATGCTAAATGCAGCAGTGCTGGTAGCTGGACTCAAACTGTGGTAAGAACAAGGAACTAAAGAGCATTCAGAACACAAAGGATTGTTTTATTTTTGTCATATTTGTAACTCATTCTTTTCCCACTCTTCTCTTTTATTCCTATTTGTTCTTTGGTTTGGGGTTTTTTTGTGCCTTTTTTTTTTTATGATGAAATGTACTGCTTCTGAGCTACCAATGCAGAAAAATGTTGAGAACACTGCATAAAAAATTGTATGCCCTGCAGAGGTGAAACAAGTTTTAAAATGCATTAAACAATTTACAGGTATGGCTCCCTAGAGACAATGACACTGATACCTCCTTGCTTGTTGAGACCTCTGAAGTTGTATTTTTTGGGGTAGGGGATAAATGCTCATAGCAGTCTTTCTTCAAATTGTCTTGGGTTTCAACTGAAATACTTCAACCAGGAAGATGAAGAGTATTCTTGTGGAAAAAAAATGAAATGTTTTTCTTACAAAAGTCTAAAATTATATTCCTATTTTTGTATCACTTATGCTGGTAACAAGATTCCAGCTGTCCGTGGTGTCTCTGTTCTGTTTAAGTGCAGTGTAAAGGCAGTGTGGCTAGTTTTCCATATATACTTTACAACAGTCCCTGGATAGGAAGTAATTTGTGTATTTCCTAAGTCCTCAAAGAGCTTTCTTTCAATGACTGTTTTGCAACTGGTTAAAATTAACAAATGTTGCTTTTACAAAACACTACTTTAAAAAGGAGTAGAGTGCTATAGCAAAATCCTTACAGCAGGATTTATAAAAAGGTAAAAACCTTATGAGAAAAAAATGTGCCTCTCCTCAGTTTTGTATCAATTGCAAGGTGATAGTGGCAGGATATGACTGCTCTTAAAATAGCTTCCTCATGCTTTGAAAGATAGAGTGGAATGCCTGTTATACTCTAAAATGTTGACAAACGTGAGTACGTAGACTTAACACTAATTTCTATCTTCTGTGAGTACAGTGAAGTCAACTGGTGTTAAATGCTTCAAAGTAATTTGAGGGAAATTGATGGGAGTCAAACTAGACTGCTCATATCTCTTGACTTTGAGTGTGAAAGTAACTGTTAACCCCTCAGTGAGGGCAGAATGAAAAGCTATTGGGTTGGTTTTAACTAATGTTGTATTTTGGTTCCATTCTGTCACAAAGACTTCCTGTTCAGGGCTAGATCCGTGTATGGAAATACTGCAGTTTCTTTTTTACGTGAAGTAATTCAGCTTTAACAGTAATGTAAAAAAGGAATAACAAGCATATTTCTCTGCTCTTACTCTCTTTAGGCTCCAAATGCAGATTACATTAAAAACATGTTTTGGAGAACACCTGTCTGAGTCTATATATCTGTTTCCATTAGGGTTACTGCAATACTGGTTGCTAAGTGGCCTTTTCTGTTGAGTATGAATAGTTAGATGTGAATGCTGTAGCTTTAGACTTAGATCTTCATGTCATCAAGAATTGTACCTTAAAGAAAAGTCATTTTTTGTTCTCTTTCTGTGAAATGGTGGTCCAGCCAAGCTTTTAAGTTCTGGTAGTGGATAGTAGTAAAGAAAAGGCTTGAACTGGATGATGCTACAGGAGACGTTATTTTCCCGGTTTTCTAGAAAATGCAGTTAGTCATGCTATTAACTCTGTGAAAACATGATAGTTTATAGCATAGAAGTAATTAGCACAACCGTGTAAGAAGTAACCAACAGACACTTTTCTTCAAGAAAGTTACACAAATAAGCCCTTGAAGTCTCTTCCCTATTGCATGCAGAATTTAAAAAAATAGAGGAATAGCATAGTCCAAGGGTTAGAGAAGTAGTATGAGATCCTTACTGAAGGCAGCTAGAGGACGGAAGACAGAAGAACATTGCCGTTATAATTTCCAAAGGTTGTTAAAGTTAGGCACAGTAGTTGCAATCCTATACTTCACGGCAGTGTATGCTTCAGAGAGCTGAACTTTTAGATTTAGGCCTGATCAGTAACAAACAGCATCAGGAAAGACGAGGTTCTGGATGAAGAAAACTGATCCAGAGCTTTCACAGTTAGATAATTGTCACACAGATGGCTTTAATGAATTGACTATAGATTTTGTTAATTAGGAAAGGGAAGAACCGGAAAGGATCATTTACATCATTATTCATCCCTCTGCAGTTGCAGATGCTGATTGATGCTTTCGTCTAGGAGTCTGCTGGTTGCCTAAGCTGTATACCCATGCAAAAATGCTTCTTGGCAATAGCAAATGCTGCCTGCAGTTGAAGACCAAAACTCACATTACATGGTCGTGCAGGAAGAGGGCAAAAGAGTCCAAGTATATGGTATGTCACTCTGCCAAAGGCAAGACATCAGTTTCCCACATAATATTCAGAAGGCCATATACCATGCACGGTGAAAAGCAGAAAGCCCTTTGCCCTCCCACCAAATCAAAGCTTTATCTTGCAGTTGGTCTCCGATGTTCAGAAAAATTGAGGAGAGAGTTCCTGTACTCAGAAAGATAGAGTCCTTTTAAGCTGTCTTTGCTCTGTCTGTTTTCTGGCTTTGCTTCTTTATCGTGCTTCTTTGTCCCCTCAACGCAAAAAGTGGAAACTCCAGGGAGTTTCCAAAAAAAAAAAAAAAAAATACCCCAAAACCAGGGCCTACTGTAAAGTAGGATGTTCTCGCTTGGTGTGTTTGGGTTCGTATCCTAGAGCTGTCCCAGTCCCTGGTCTGGATTCCTTCTGAATGAAATTGAGCTGCAAGGTGTGTGCCAAAAGCTCACTTCACAGGCCCTGACCACTATTGGGTGTTCAGTTCATGCGAGCAGACTGCAAGTTGTTCTGAAATAAACCCTCTTCCCTCCAGCCCCCTAAAGTGCCACACTCTTTTGATTCTTGGCACCAACTCCTCTGTGCTACAGATCTGCTCCTTGCTAATACAGGTGTAGCCATAGTTTTTTGTTTCTCTTCCTATATTAAACCTAGGTTGACAGATACACTGGTTTGTTTTGTTTTTTTGTTGGTTTTTTTCCTCTTGCTGGTAAGTGGTTACTGCGTAGCCAACGTAACATCCTGTAATCCATGTTATGCTTTGAGCTGGAAAATTAATATAATGGGGTTGATTGCTAAGGTGGATCTACCACATCATTAGCTGTTGGACAATGAATCAACCATGCTGTACACGTTGCTGATAGTTCCTCCTGACAGCATGAGTGACCTTAGTACAAAATGCTGTTGATGTGGTGTAAAGAAATATTTGCTTCATTATACGAATGCAGAGACTAAGGCAGAGAGTCAGTGACCTCTTAAAATGACCATAGGAAGTTTGTGCTGTAGCAAGGAGTAAGGTTCAGGTTGGCTGGCTTCAGGGACTTTAATATTCAGCCTCTTTGCTCCAGGTATGGTTTGACATTAGTAATTTCATACATGAAGAGTCTGCTCTAAAACCCAAAAATAACACCAAGAATTTCTTAGGGAAATTAGGCTGATGTCACTCCACAGTCTTGCTGTGTGTGTCTATCCCTTCTCTTCCCTTAGTAATTTTGAACATGTTGGGCCAGTTTAATAAATTCAACAGAAACAGCAGCCTTGAAGATGTGTGTGTCTGTAGCTTCCTTGAGAATAGCAGATGGGGCAGAAAGCAGAGCCCCTACTAACAGTTCCCACTGAAGAATAGGATTCAGCATGAGCTTGACTTTTGCTAGACATGAGAGAATCCACACCAGGATTAAAATGCTTAGGAAAAGGACCATGGAAAAAGCTTTGATCACAGCCTGGGCTTTATTAGAGAGCAGCAGATCTGGTCGCTGGTCAGGACATGTCATACATTCATTACATTATGTATCATACAGTTTTTTCACCTCCTCATCAATGTGGTAGCATCTGACCAACGGATTATCCTGGTTTGTACAGTCTAATCTTCCTCATTAGTTACTCAATGTCCTGAGTTGTAGTTAACTGTAATGGCGTGGAATGTAAATGAAAATTGACTAAGCCACACAAAATGAGAAACTCTAGGACCATCTATGGCTATGGTATACTAACTATTGCACTATATGAAGTCCATTCAGCATACATGCCAAAATTGTTTGCAGTTAATTTTGTTGAGAAGTTACGATTGCCTGCTAAGAGAGTTAGGTGAAACATTGCCTCCTGTTTGAGCTAAAAAGGGTTCTGGTTAATCTTCCAGCTCTTTCAGGTTCTCTTTGTGCAGCAGCATTTCTCCAGCTGCAATGCCTTGCCTTCATGCCCCACTGAAAATGGCCGTGCCCTCTGCCTGGCCCCAGCTGCCCTTGCCCTGCACTGCTACTGGGACCCAGCTGCCAAACCAGTCAGCCCCCTCTCTGACAGTGATGTCTGGGGAAGTCTGGTGCACAGGATAAGCAATGGTGGCTATTCAAAAATAAAAAAAAAAAAAAACTAAAAGCTCAGATTTCCCTCTGTCCTTCCTGACCCTTTTCTAGCTGCTCTTTGTGTTCTCTGTCTCTATTTACTGTTCCCAGTTGCTCCAGGGAGTTTCCCATTTCCCACTCTTCCCCTGCTGCTGCTGTGGCTGACTCAAGTCTGTGTTGAAATGGGAAGTGCTTGGGGCGATATGGGCCTTGCCGTCTGTTGTGGTTTAACTCTGCAGGCCGCTGAACACCGCACAGCCCTTCAGTCACTCCCCCACAGTGGCATGGGGGAGGGAACTGGAAAAAAGGTAAAATTCGTGGGTTGAGATAAAGACAGTTTAATAGGCTGGCAAAGGAAGAGAGAATAATGACAACAGATTATACAAAGCAATTGCTCACCACCCGCTGACCGATGCCCAGCCCAGCCCTGAGCAGCGATCCCTCCCCAGCCAACACCTTTATATGCTGAGCATGACGTCATATGGTACGGAACACCCCTTTGCCCAGCCTGGGTCAGCCGTCCTGGCTGGGCCCCCTCCCAGCGCCTTGTGCCCCTCCCCGCTGGCAGAGCGTGGGAAGGTGAAAAGTCCTTGCCCCAGCCTAAGCACTGCTTAGCAGCAACTGAAACATCTCTGTGTTACCAACACCGTTCTCATCCTAAATCCAAAACACAGCACTATACCAGCTACTAGGAAGAAAATGAACTCCATCCCAGCCAAAACCAGGACACCATGCTTTAAGCAGCGTGGGCTGTTTCTAAAGTGTGTCAGTTGGGAAGCGGTAGGGCTGGAAGAAATGCAGGATTCAGCTTGCTTGTCCTTTCTATATGTGCCTGGTTCTTAAGCCAGGTAAGGATGCTACACTGCTGCTTAGTCTCCTCATTAACGTGAAATGGGGGCTCCATTAATCACTCTGCACATTTTATCTCATGAGGTTACAGATGCACCGTGTGGATATTGCTGGTGTAAGCTGCTACGATTCCATAGGCAAATCTCATCCTGGAATCAGTAATACTGGATTTCCTCCCATGCACAAGGTACTTAAAAAGCTTTGCTCCTGTTTAACACCTGGCCCTCTGTTTTTAAACTTACCGGTTTTGCAGTTTGTCACTTTTGAAAATCTGCCTTAAAAATGTGTCAATCTCTTGGTGTTTTTCCAAGCCCCACTAGTTTAGCCACCAGGTTGCTGCTTCATGACCCCTTTTTGCCCTTCTGTGCCTTGGAAATATATGCTAATATGAGGAATGTGACATCACATGTGCATTTGGGTGGGTGGGGGAACTGCATTAAAGTTGCCTTTTACTGTGTTCTGCCTCTGTCTTGCTGTTAATAAAGCAAGGGTCACCTATCTCAGAGGATAAATTCCAGTAGGCAAAAAAAAAAAATCTTTAAATTAGGTGATAATGCAGATTTGTAAATGACTACTTGTGGTTCAGCCCCAGCTGGCAACTAAGCACCACACAGCCACTCACTCACTCCCCTCCAGTGGCATGGGGGAGAGGATCAGAAGGCTAAAAGTGAGAAAACTCGTGGGTTGAGATCAAGGCAGTTTAACTGATAAAGCAAAGCAAACCAAGGAATCCATTCACTCCTTCCCACAGGCAGGCAGGTGCTCAGCCATCTCCAGGAAAGCCGGGCTCCATCACGCGTAACAGTGACTTGGGAAGACAAATGCCGTCACTCTGAATGTCCCCCCCTTCCTTGTCCTTCCCCCAACTTTACATACTGAGCATGACACCGTACGGTATGGACCATCCTCTGGCTGTGTCCCCTCCCAGCTCCCTGTGCCCCCCCAGCCTCCTCGCTGGTGGGGTGGGGTGAGGGGCAGAAAAGGCCTTGGCTCTGTGTAAGCGCGGCTCAGTGATAACGAAAACACCCGTGTTACCAACACTGTTGCCAGCACAAATCCAAAACAGCCCCATATCAGCTACTATGAAGAAAAATGACTTTATCCCAGCCAAACCCAGAACATTCTCCGCCCCTTATTCCATACCATTTGTGCCATACTCAGGTCCCACACTATCCAGTACATCCTCATTAACCACCCCCTTTCTCATCCTTTAATATAATATACCGATATTCCCCTAGCCTATGGACCACCTCTGTGAAATGCCTGTAAAATGCCCAGA
>KL278927.1:11353-31555 GCA_000699545.1 Podiceps cristatus | reverse complement strand
GGGCGGCCCCGGCCCCTCCGCACAGGGGCTGCCCAGCTGCCGCTGCCTGGGCTCCTGCACCCCAAAGAATAGGCTGTAAGATCATCCCCTCTCAGGCACTTCATCTATTGTATATAGCTTTTTATGATCTAGACACCAGTGCTATAGGAAAGTTGTTCTTCATAGGCCCTTTCTTCGAATGAGTGCCATGAGGCTTAATGCAATTTTTGGGCTCTCTTTATTTGCAAGCTTACATCAGGTTTAGCAAAAGTGTCCAAACTTACTTTTTTTTGTGAAAATAAGTGGTACTTTCGAAGAGGCCTTTCCCTATCAAATTTTATTCACTGACCAGAATTCTTCCGTCTGAGACTCTAGTGAAAGTTTTTCCCCAAAATTGAATTGTAGAGCTTGGAGGGTGCAGTGGGACAGGCAGCTCCGCAGAAGCCCAGGGAAACAGGCAGGAACATTAGGAAGACAATGTTCATAAGGCTTCTGCGTTCTCTAGTTAGATGTCAGGCTAAAGTATGGTGACAGAAGTACTGAGCAGAGTTCAGACTCTATTTCTTTCCAGGTGTCCATGGTGGAGGCTATTCCAGGACTCATAAATGCAATTAAAATGATTCAGAGTATCTCACGGTATTACAACACATCTGAAAAGATATCCTCGCTGTTTGTGAAGGTTGGTGCTACTGTGTAAAAGGAAATGTTCAGATTTTTCTTTTTTGTATATATGTTTTTGCTCGAGTGAGAGAGAAAACAGAGAGGGACCGCACAATTGAAGAGGTAGCATTTTGGCCAATTTAATGTTGCTTTTTGAATGTATAGAGAATTTGAAATAGTGATAAAACTACTTCAAAGTTAGAACTTATTTTACTGTCTGTGATTTGTAAGAGTTTTTTTTTTTTTTTGGACTTCTTGAAGATCAGGGATAATCTTAACCCTGATGTGAATAGATTGAGGAATTTTTTGTTACAATGAGTTCTGCCTGTGGTGAACTGTTCTTTGTAGAACCACTTACGTTAAGTTTACACAGCCCTTAAACCTCCTTATGGTTGCATAAAGAAGGAAATGGAGTTGGACAAACAACTTATTTTTTAATGATCATAGTTTCAAAGGCCCTCAATTTTACCTTTGCTTTCAGAAGTGCCAAAGTGTTACAACTTTGTAGTCCTCAATGTTACTTCAAGGTGTTTAGGTTTAGGATGAGCAATATTTTGGTGGTGTAATGGTCTGGAGGCTGGATATTGCAAGGACAGGCTGTCTATGTGGCTAGTATTTGGTATTGCTATTTTTCGGGCTTTAGGCTGGTGGATTCAGAGGTATGGGGTGAGACTGAAAGAAGGGCAAGATCTGCTTTGTCTCAAAATGTTTGTTTTTCACATGGTTAAAATTGCTTTTAGGTGACCAATCAGATGATCACAGCATGTAAATCTTACATTACAAACAACAATATGGACACTATCTGGAATCAACCTCAGGAGACAGTTATGGAAAAGCTACAAGCAGCCATTAAACTTAAACAGGTAGGTGGGGAGAGCGTGTGGAAAACAGAATATAAGGTAAGATTTAGGAGGACATGACTAGGAAAGCTTTATTTTTCCTGAGGAGGCAATGTAATAATGAAGGAAAATGAAGCAACAGAAAAATACCCTTTAGATCTGGAGTGTTTATATTAGAGCTAACAAGAAATTTAGTCTAGTGTCTTTTGATCCTTCCGGAAACAGGATTTTGATGCTTAGCCTAGGTTAACTATGCTTCTTATATGAGAATTACTTGGATTTTCATGCCCAAGTTTGTCTAGAAAGTTTCTCCTCATGTGATGAGGAGGGGTGTGTGATAGAAATGAAAATGGAGGATGTTAGTGAGCTGAATATGTCTCAAAGATGTGGACAAACTATGACTTTAGAAAGGGCAATTTAGTGAACTGAGAAGAATTCAGCTGTTCAGATTGTGTAAACTTGTTGGGAAGATAGCCTTTATTTTGTTTGCATACACTTCTATGACCATTTGGGGATTTTTTTTTTTTTTTTTTTTTTTTTCCCCCCCTTCCCTTTAAAACATAGGATCATAGGATAATTCAGCTTGGAGGGGTGCTCAGCAGGTATCTGGTTCAACCTTCTGCTCAAAGCCAAAGCAGGGGCAGCTGTGAGATAAAACTTGCTTACCTTTTATTATATGCTTGACGTTCTCCTTTTAAATTCTTCTTTGCTTTTAGGAGTATAAAAATTGCTTTCACAAGATAAAAGAGCAATTGGAACAAAATCCAGCTGAACGACAGTTTGATTTTAGTGAGATGTATATCTTTGGAAAATTTGAAACTTTTCATCGACGTCTGGTAAAAATAATAGATGTTTTCAATACTATGAAAACCTACTCAGTTCTACAGGAGTCTAAGATAGAGGGACTGGAAGGAATGATCACAAAATATGAGGTACACAGGAAATTTTTGATGTCCTGTTAGTCTGACTTGAACTTTAAACAACAAATAACTATGAAAATTAGTAAAGTGTTTATCAAGTGAAAAATTAAGTCTAAGTTACGCTAAAATTACTGGGCAATAGCAATGCCAACGTCATTGCTGGAGAAGCAAGCAGACAAGATGAAAAGGGGCAGGTGGACATGGGAAAGATGTTAAAATCAAAGTTGATTGAGAAAGAAACAAAATGGGAAAACTTTGTAACAGGAGTAATTGGAGCCATGGTTTTTTGTTATGATCAGGAGAAAAAGTTAGAAGTGCAGCATTTCTGTCTTTACAGTTGTTTTGCTAGCTAGGTAAATGTACTGTGACCAAAATGGCAGACTGTTTTCATCTCTTGCGCATTGTTCTAGGGGTACCTGATCAGTACCTGCCACTGATGCTGGCTATGTTGCCCTGGTGGTTGATGCTGCAGTCAAATTTTCTTTGCAGCTTGGAGTGAAACAAGCCTCAGTTCCATTTCTGCACTGCATAAATACCAACAAATATAACTGACTTATTGAAAGACATCATTTTTAAAAAAGAATAAAACCTTAGACTCTCAGATTCACTTTGTTTTATTAAGGAAACAGTGAGCTTAATTTCAGCAAAGCAAATTTTAGGTTTACTTAAAATCCATACTCTAGATCTAGAATACAATCATAAGTTTTGTGTTTTATGAGGGGAAAAAGTTTATTCACAGATGGCTATCTTTAGGGTGAGGGAGGAGGAGAAATGACTTAGCTGTTTTGCTCTGGAAAGCTCTTCAATTTTAGGCTTTTCCTTTAGTAACAGCAATATCCCTTTGCTTGTTAGTATACAATTTGGATTTCTTTCCTGGTCCTTTTATTTAGTAGGAGTGAGACTTGAACAACAAGGAGCTCTTCTAAGAATACAAATAAGCTAAATCATGTTCTTTTCCCTCCTTCTTTGAGATTAACTTTCTTTTCTAGTAAGTAGAATCTTCCCTGCTTTTATTGAGCCTGAGTATACTTACCTTATTGTATATTGTTCTTAGTGAAGTATCATAATTATGGCATTTGTAAATATTAAAATTAGTCTGAAATATTCAATGTGTGGAGTTTGTAGACTGCTTTTAGAGACCACATGTGATGGTACAGGCAAATGTGGCATTCTACTTTGCTTTACCCTGTCCTTTCCCTTTTTATTATGGCCATGAGTAAATCACTTTGCTTTGGTTAAATAACCATAGGGTAAAACGGTGAGCATTCCATGGTCCATCCTGGTTCACAGAATCACAGAACGGCAGGTGTTGGAAGGGACCTCTGGAGCTCATCTAGTCCCACCCCCCGCTAGAGCAGGGTCACCCAGGGCAGGCTGCACAGGAACGTGTCCAGGCGGGGTTTGAATATCTCCAGAGGAGACCCCACACCTCTCTGGGCAGCCTGTGCCAGGGCTCAGTCATCCTCACAGGAAAGACACTTTTCCTCATATTCAGATGGAATTTCCTGTGTTCCAGTTTGTGCCCATTGCCCCTTGTCCTGTTGTTGGTCACCACAGAAAAGAGTCTGGCCCCATCCTCTTGACACCCACCCTTTAGATACTTATAAGCATTGATAAGGTCCCCTCTCAGTCTTCTCTTCCCCAGGCTAAACAGCCCCAGCTCCCTCAGCCTTTCCCTGTAGGAGCGATGCTCCAGTCCCCTCATCATCTTTGTAGCCTCCGCTGGCCTCTCTTCAGTAGTTCCTTGTCCTTCTTGAACTGGGGAGCCCAGAACTGGACACAGCACTGCAGATGGGGCCTCACCAGGGCAGAGCAGAGAGGGAGGAGAACCTTCCTCAACCTGCTGCCCACGCTCTTCTTAATGCATCCCAGGATGCCGTTGGCCTTCCCAGCTGCAAGGGCACGTGGCTGGCTCATGGTTAGTTTGGACCAGGACTCACAGGTCCTTCTCCACAGAGCTGCTTTCCAGCAGGTCAGCCCCTAACCTTTACTGGTGCGTGGTACCTCATGATTTTCCTCTCTGCCCAACACTCCAGCCTGTCCAGATCTTGCTGGTTTGATTCATTCCCTGTTGCAGTCTGGGATTTTGATTCTTTGAGTACATCCTTTACAGTAGCCATTTTTTTCCTTTGTTCTTTTCTATAGTCTTTTAAGAAGAAACCTGGGCTCAACTGGAAGAATAGTTTAGTCCAAGACTATTTCACATGGGCAGGATAGGTGTAGGCTGCTCTAAATTTTGATCCCTTCCTTGAAGAAATGCACTGGTAAAGCTGTGCCAGCAGGTTTCTCAGCAACTCAGATTGCTGAGAGTTTTCAGGTCATGCTAGGAAGATACTATTTTGGTAGACTGGAACATAGACATCTCGCTTATTTGAGATAAGTGAGATATCTCAAAATATATATACGATCTCTATATATTTGAGATATCTCAAAAATTTATATAAGATAAAAAGCTGCATGCCACTGTTAGGCCAGGCTGTGATGTAGTCTGTAAACGCTATATGGATATACCACATACTTTAGGACTTCAGTGCCACAATAGATTAAGCGCTTCGTGTGAGACCTGCTTCCTCTGAAGTCAATTTCATTTGGGAGGGGGCAGGTAAGGGGAAATTATACATGCTTAGGTAGAAAATACTACATGGAAGGTTCTTGATAGTATGTAGAAAGGGCAGAAAGTGATTGTACTTATTTAACAGTGACAAGATTGAGGTACTGAAGAACTTGGCATGGACCATAGCTATAGTTATGTGACTGATTATATGACTTGAAAAATTTTTAGAACAGGAAGTTAAGTTGCAGTTCTTTATGCTTTACCACTTAGTTGCTAGATAGGATTTGCTCATTTTTTAGAGGAAAAGATGGAATTTTTCTTTACAGCAAAGCAATCAAACTGAAGTTCAGTTGACTTACAATAAAATGGTGGAAGTCTGCTGTGCTGAGAATATGTTGAGCTTCATAGCTCTACTGTGGTAAACTACTAGGATGTTGAACGTTGGTTTATCATTAGAAATCCTTTGACTGTGTGTACAGCTCAAGGGAGATGCTGATTAAGATGTACTTTCATTTGAGTGGACAGCAGCTATGTAAGAGAAGCCAGAAATAAGTCCTTGCCTGGTGATGTGCCACATCTTATTGTGACTTTCGAATAGTCTCCTTTTTCTTTTTTTTTTTTTTTTTTCTTTTGATCAGTTAATTAAAAGATATGGAAAATACTCATTTGAAAATATTTTCCTGTGTTGAACTTTAACTTTTAAATAGAAATAATAAACCTCTCCATGAGAGAATATTTAATGAGTAACAAATGTCTTTGATGAAAAGCCGTAGTCTGAATTTTCTGTCAGTTTTAATTGGTTTAAAACAGAAGTAAATAATATAAATGAAATTCATATGGCCATTGCACCAACTTGTTTCCTGCAAATATGTAATTTAAATGATCTGCTTATATATTGCTTAGCAAATACTGTAACTAATGGCAAAGGTAAAATGTGAATGTGCACAGCCTGTTGTGGTAAATATTTGGTGTGGTAAGTCTTTTTGATAAGACAATTTTTTATTGATAATTTACTTTTTCTATTTAGAGCATTGTCGACATCATGAAGAAAAAACGTTACAATTTCTTGGATCAACGGAAGACTGATTTTGACCAAGACTATGAAGAGTTTTACAAAGAGATAAATGATCTTCACGTAGGTTTTATGATTCAAATAAGAATTTAATTTACTGATGAATCCTCCTGAAAACAAAAATACCTCTGAGTTGCCACCAAACAAATTATGCAAATCTCAAAGTTTGTATTCTGAAATTGAAAAATTATTCTAATGTATCTCCACTTTAAAGTTTGCATTAATTATCTAACTTTTAGATCGGTTTCATGGAATAGGAGAAAGGGCCTTGAGGGTCCTTGAGGCTAACACAAAAATGGATGATTTCATTGCGTGAAGGGGACCTTAGCACTAATAAGTCAGATAATTAACTTTCCCATAGTTCTGAAATCACAAGGTAGTGGAAGGAAAGGGTATCTGTAGAAGAAATAAAAACTAAAATAAATGCTTGGCTTGCTTTGGCTGCCAAAGATGTAAACAAACATTCTTTGAGGGCTCTCAGCATGGTGGAACATTTGAGAGTACAAAAGCTTTTGTTGGTTGCACAGCTACAGAGGGAATTTAGAAAGAAAAAGCCTTGAAGGTTGGTTGTGTTTTGTTTTATTCTTGAGGGAAGGAAGGAAGATAAAATTGATAATAATGGAGATTATTTTCCTATAAACAAATTATGTTCTAATATAAGTGCATAATAAATCTTGTCATATAATATCTGGCATATTTGAGGTGTGTGCCTTACATAGTTCTCTGCTGTAGAATTATTTGCTCTCCTTTAGGATCAATTAAGGATTTTCATGGACATCACCTTTGAAAATATGCTGAACATTGAAAGAGCACTGAGTATGTTGAAGAAATTTGAAAGGTACTATGTCTTATCTAGATTGCTAGAATTCTGCCAGGCAATGGAAATAACACTTTGAGGATGGTGGGAAGAGGGTGGAGCAGAACAGGAAGCATCTCCTTAAATATAAACGAAAACCAACTCAACCTCCTCTCACTCGACTGTTCAGCTCTGTTAAGGGATGTCTTCTCAGTGGCGCTGATGAATAAAAAAATGGGTTTTTTTGTATCAGAAAATGCAAAATATAACTGGACTTTGAACTTCATCTTTCAAAATTAGCAGAAGTACAGGAATACTTCATGGCTGTTAGCATATTTGCATTAGCTTTGCTCTTGAACAATGACATTAGTTTATTACCACAGCACAGTTAGGAGAGAGTAAAATGCTTGTATTAAGAAACAGTGAAATTTGTCTTGATAAATTCACAAAGCAGCCTCTGTCTTTATTGCATCAGTTTTCTTACGATATTCTGTTTAACGGGGTAGACTGCTAGTGGTGGATTGGTTGCAGTTTGCTGCACAGAATTTTAGCTCAGTGTTTGAAAACAGTGACAAAACAAAAAATGTGTAGGCTTCCTTGGAAACTTTTATCTGGTCTAAATCTTGGTTGCTTGGAATCAGGTTGTGACAGCATTTGTTCAAGCTTTAGTGAAAACTCTGCTGCTAAAGTAGTTATTTTCTAAAGAATGCAAGGGAATGTGGAACAATTGTTTTGCAGCAATGCATCACAAGAATTACAGAAGTATCAAAGGAATCTTTTAATGATTATTATTTTTCTAAGCAGATTACAAATACCAAATCTTGGCATTGATGAAAAGTATCAGAAAATACTTCAAAACTATGGTCATGACATTGAAACAGTCTGTAAGATCTACACTAGGCAGAAGCAGGACCCTCCACTGGCTCGTAATCTGCCTCCAATAGCGGGTAAGATCTTGTGGGCACGCCACCTATTCCATAGGATCCAGGAGCCCATGGAGTCTTTCCAGCAGCACCCGGCTGTTCTGCAAACACCAGATGGCAAGCGCATAATTCGCAACTACAACAGAGTAGCAAAAGTTCTTATGGAGTTTGAGGTGGTCTACCATAGAGGATGGCTTCAGCAGGTAAACCAGCTGATTTGGATTAGTATATTTCTTTAAAAAAAATGTGTAGATTTTTTGTTATTGGTAGACTAATAACATCTAGCTTTACAGACCAGATGGGATTTGTGTTGTTTCAGGCCTCAGTGAAACACTGGGTTTACAGCAGTGTGAAGGAATCTGGTTATAGCAGTGGTCAGGTATGCTAAGCTGTGGGCTTAGGATGCCTCTTAAATGAGGGATGGAATAAGAAAAAGTACTTTCTTAGAAAGTTTCTATTAATAAACCGTGCCTGTACTGCCTGTATCTGAATTTAGGAGCAATTGAAAGTCTGCCTTACTTATAATGAAAAATATTTATTATGGAAATATATAATGAAGATTCAGTCGTAGCCTTAGCTGCCCCTTCATCTCCACATATCCTACTGACTCTGATACAAGAAGATCGTGTGGGGAGAGGCGTTTTGTCAGCTGGTTAGCTTAGGGTAAAAGCTGACACAGAGATTTCCTCTGGTCTGGACAATATGAATTTGGTTTTTTTGAGTGGTTAATCTATGGGTACATTCCCAGTGAATCACAGAATCATTAAGGTTGGAAGAGACCTTTAAGATTGAGTTCAATCATTAACCTATTACTGCAGAGTCCACCACTAACACACGTCCCTAAGCTCTGTATCTATGTATCTTTTACCTTTAGGGATGGTGCCTCAACCACTTCCCTGGGCAGCCTGTTCCAGTGCCTGACAACCCTTTCAGTGAAGAAATGTTTCCTAATATTCAGTCTAAACCTACTCTGGTGCAACTTGAGGCCATTTCTTCTTCTCCTATTGCTAGTTACATGGGAGAAGAGATTGACACCCACCTCGCAACACCCACCTCGCTACACCCTCCCATCAGGCAGTTGTAGAGAGCGATAAGGTCTCCCCTCAGCCTCCTTTTCTCCAGGCTGAACAACCCTCGTTCCCTCAGCTGCTCCTCACAGGACTTGTGCTCCAGACCCTTCACCAGCTTTGTTGCCCTACTTTGGACATGCAATGTACATATAAAAAGCATCCAGTCTCAACAGGTAGAGCATCCTGTGGAATTGATAGCCTCTTCAGTGTACAAGTGTGCTTTGAGCCTGTTGTGGGTTAACCCTGGTAGGCAGCCAAGCACCACACAGCCACTTGGTCACTTGCCCCTGCCATTTCCCAGTGGCAGAGGGAAGAGGAAAGGAAAACTAAAAGCAAGAAAACTTGTGAGTCAAGGTAAAAAGTTGTTTAGTAAGTGAAGAAGTGGAAGAAGAGAGAAAGAAAGCAAAATGTGTTTCAAAGGCAATCACCACCTCCTGTGGGTAGACCAATGTCCAGCCAGTTCAAGAGCAAAAGATGGCTATAACCCCCTCAACCTCCACCTCTCCCTTTTTATTGCTGAGCATGATATTATATGTCATGGGATATTCCTTTGGGTTTTTTTGAGACATCTACCTGGTTTTGTCCCCTCCCAACCTGTACTGCACTTCTCCAATCTATTCACTGCAGGGGGTGGAGAGAGAAACAGAGAAGGCCTTGATGCTTTGCAACGACTGTTCAGCAGTAGCTAAAACATTAGTGTGTTACCAGTATTGTTTTGATCACAAATCTGAAACACAGCACAGTACAAGCTGCTATGAGGAAAATTAACTCTATCCCAGCTAGTCCCAGTAGAGAGCCATTTCATTTCCTATTAACCATTTTGTAAAGCAGAACATTTTTTAGTCTGAATATTCTTCAGAAAATTTTTTTTGTCTGATTTTGCCCTCTTCGGTTTTGTACATAGAACCTCTCACTGCCTTCATATTATCAGATAGCTTCTGTGGGGTCTGCTTTACAGCCTTGAAACCTCTGCAAGGTCCTGCTATCCTATTGGCGTATTTTACAACTCCTGTTTCTTTGTTGCTTTGTCAAAGAACACGTTGTACAAAAATTTGCTTTAGTCTCAAATCTCAAGAAGAAGGATGACAATCTCCAGATGACTGTTTTGAAGGTGATGGCACAGTTAGCAATGCATCTACCTCTTGTTCTTGGAGCTCAATCCCAACTTTTGTACAATGTAAAAATCTCTGGTGCTGATAAACATCAGTCTTCTCAAAGCTAGTCCTACACCTGAACTGAGACCAGAGGTTCCTGCTGTCTCTTGTCCAGTCTGAATATACTAAGATTTCCTGGCTTTTCCTTTCCCATTCACACTTGCGTTTCCCATGAACGTTTAAAGAAACATCAGATTTGTCTGATACTGTAAGTTAGTCTTTGTGTCAAATTGGTCTAAAACAGAAGTGACTGCAATATTGGAGATTGTATAATAGCCTGTATTCAGACTGCCTTGGCTCTGGTGCTGGTGTTGACTGCCTTTTGGGAATCAAGGAACTTGAAGAGTATTACCTCAACTGTTCTTTCATTATAGATCGTTTCAGGTACATCAGATCTAAGTTTGGCATTATTGACCTCTGTATAATTGGTCCTCCTTCCAGGCAGTAATGAAAATTTCCATTGTTATACCTTAGAAATGTCTCTATCTTCAAGTGCTTATTCTGGAAATGTGAGAAGCCCATCTTTGACTTTGTGCTGTTCACAGAGAACCGGTGTGGTATATGTATCCCTCATGTTTTATGGAAGAGGAATTGTGATGCTTTAGGAAGTCTTTGGCATTTGTTTAGCGTTTCTATATTGGACTCGGTTTCTGTTGCCAGTACTGTTTTGATGCCAGTACTTTGCTGGATACCTGCATCGTTCCAAGTATACTGATAAAAGCTTTCACTGAATTGTACCTGCTGCCGGTATCATGTCCTTGCCTGGGCACTTTTAGGATATGTTCCTTGTCCCAGCTATGAAGATCGAAGAGGATGGATGCTGCTAATCATAGAATCATAGAAAGGTCTGGGTTGGAAGGGACCCCAAGGATCATAGAGTTCCAACCCCCCTGCCACAGGCAGGGGCACCAACCTCCTGGCCTAGGGCTACACAAGGGTGACCAGGGCCCCGTCCCACCTGGCCTTGAACCCCTCCAGGCATGGGGCATCCACCACCTCTCTGGGCAGCCTGTTCCAGCACCTCACCACTCTCTCTGTAAAAAAACTTCCCCCTAATATCTCATTTAAACCTTCCCTCCTTCAGCTTTAGTCCATTCCCCCTTGCCTTGTCATTATCTACCCTTTTAAAAAGTTGATTCCCCTCCTGTTTGTACGCTCCCTTCAGGTACTGGAAGGCTGCAATGAGGTCCCCCCCGCAGCCTTCTCTTCTCTAGGCTGAACAAGCCCAGCTCCCTCAGCCTCTCTTCGTAGGGGAGGGGCTCCAGCCCTCTCATCATCTTCGTGGCCTCCTCTGAACCCTCTCCAACAGTTCTGCATCTTTCTTGTATTGCCAGGCTACATCTGTCTCCTTAGGCTAGGTGATCTAGTGATCAGGTTTTGACATGTACCACGCCTTGATGGAGCAGTCAAGTACGTTCTTCTTTCATCTTTTACAAAATGACTGTAAAAGATGAGGCATCTCCCCTGAACTGGTGCCTGCCTTTGTGAGGTCCTAGTGATTCTGATCTGTGCTAAAAGTGTCTAGTTTCTCCTGTAGCAGAATCAAATCCCACTTGGCAGCCATAGAAACTTGCAGAATCTGCTCCAACCTCATACTCTTTAGGCGGGAACAAAGGGAGGTTAATTTGAACACAATTTCAAGTTTTTGAAACGAGCACACGTGCCTTGAAAATACATGAAAAGTATATCCACTTCTACATCAATGCACTTGTCTACCAGATATAGCAAAAAAACATGACTACTGTTCAATAGTTATCTTCTGTCTTGAGGCAACAAGAATGCAGATTGATGTGGATATGAGTATCACAGAACACAAGGTGGAGCTCCTGCTCTACTCCTGAACAAAAGTGAAAAAGAGAGGGGCAAGAGTTCTGTGGGGAACACATATGCAACGGAAATAGGGCTTTAGCTTCTACTACTTTTTATTGTTCTATATAGTGGAAATACTTAAGTTTAGTGGCACTTCCTGATTATTTCCGAACATTCCCCCCACCCCCCTCCCTTTTTCTGTTTGTTACTGGATCGTTACCACTTCATTTATTCACTTCTTTTAATCATAAGATTTAAAGCCATTGTTTTTGTGCTGTAGCCAATGATGTTCAACTTGGACATATTAAAATAATAAAATACTATGGAGTGTGAAAGCTACAATAATTTTATGGCAGTGCAAGATTTGTACCTTCAATGTACCATTTATTTCTGTTACCTTAATAACAAAAATTGCATGGAAAAAAACCAAAACAAAACAACCCCAAAAAACCCCAAAACATAAATGGGAGAGGAAGAGATTAATAATGGGAGTACTGAGTCTGAAGTCCAAAGGTGAGTGTAGTAAGATTTGCTGGTGAACTTTGCAGGAAAAAAAAATCAGCTCCCATTTAAGGCAGCTGGGCTGAGTGACTTTGATGCTAGTGGATAGAGCACGACAATCACACTGAAAAAACTTGATTAGATGATTTATTGAAAAAATGCTCTCTAAAAAGTCATGATAATATGCAATACAGCTGAAGCAAGCAGTACAGTTAACTATACTGAAGACATTGAAAGAGGGTGCAAATTTTCAGTGTGTGTTCTATAAAAAAATAAGATACACTGAAAGAAATTAATGAATTATGAAACTATTGCTTAAAACAAGCGACATGTCAACCTAATGTTGTAGATGAAATTTGAGAAGTGAAAAAAGAACAATCAAATTGTGTCAGCAAAAGGGCAATTGGAAAATAGGAATAAGAGCAATGTTTTTCATATAGGAAAAATTTCCCTCCCTAACGCATGTATTTTTCCTGGTATCAACCAAAATTTTCCATGTGTGGTGGTCTTTCAAATGCTCTCTCTTCTAATTGCATGGAGTACAAATATTATTCTAATATTCAAATGAGGCAGTTAAGTTCAATAGTATGATTAGGCTTCCCTTTTTAAGAATTAAAAAAACCAAACAAACCAAAATATAGTAAGGATTAATTTTAGTCTTTTAAAAAATTTGCCCAGAGGTTGGGTATAATTGTGAGTTCCGTTAAGATTGGAGCATAGTATATGTGTTAGGTAGTGGAAAACAAGTGAAAGGAGAAATGAGGATTAAGTTTATTCAAAAGATATCTGAAGTAGTTATCCAAGAATAATTTAGTTTATCAAGGAAGTTGTGTACACACTTCTTGCAGAATGGGCAATAAATTTTAAGGAAATGGGAATTCATATTTAAGAGGATTGAAGTAAGAAAGTCTATGGCTCTGCTTTTGATGTTGGACTGTGGAATGCAGCTTATGATATCGAAGAACCAACAGAAGAATGTCTGTTGGATAAAGAACAGTTAATTTAATTTTTAGTATTTGGATACATACAGATAGTGTTCATGACGTTTCATTGTTGATTCCTACCCTATCAGTCTTTGTCAGCAATACCTGATTTTAATATCTGCTAAAGTGGTATTTATGTCCAAACCAAAGTATTTAATTGTACTGGCTTGTCTGATCAGGAATGATGACTTTGTTTCCTGCAGATTGAATTAACTGAAAAAGGTCTTCAGGCATCTCTCTTGGTAAAAGCTCCAGAAACAGGAGAATTAATTGTGAATTTTGACCCTCAAATATTAACTTTAATCAGAGAAATAGATTGCATGGCTCACATGTGCCTTGAAATCCCACCATTTGCAAGTATTATTCAACAGAAGAGAGGCTGGTATAAGAAGATTGTCAATACTTTGCAGGTGGGTTTATTTTAGTTATTTTCTGTACGTGTCGTGTACGTTAAGATGTCTAGGCTCTATACATTTGGAAAAGAAAAAATGAAGATCAACTATTATGCATTAAGAAAATGTTGGCAAATCTATTTTTTTATCTTTATGACTCTCCTGAGATGCTTTTAAAAAGAATTTCTTGGCTTTGTATTTTCTGTGAAGTCACTTCAAAGATGCATGGGTTTAGGGAAGCTCTGCTGAGCTTGGGAAAGAGATGAGGATGGGGAAGAAAGCAGGCTTACAAGAGGTTTGCTTTGTTGTCTGCTTTCTAAATGACAATCAATTTCTCTCTCATCCAATAACGGAGTCAACACTGGATACTTTGTTTTGAGAGGTTAGCTGGGAGGGAGGAACAGGTGGTATGCCTTTAAAAAGTATAGAGCATCCAGCAAGAGGAAATGTAGTTCCTGCACCAGTGTTTTACACAGATGTCTGTGGAATAGTTTAAAAAAGAAAAGCTAAAACTTCCCTTTCTCTCATCTTTTAAATCCTTTGGATCATTTTGTCTGCCTATGAACAGACAAGGTTCTCGGGAACTCAAGATGAGGATTCAAAGACAGGTGTTCAGAAAACTACAGCTTCAAAGGGATACTTGATTCTGAAATGAGAAAAAAACCCTCATATTAAGTCATAAAGTTATTGGAAGGATTGTTTTTTGCAAAACATGTGAAACTAGATCAGCGGGTTAAAGATGCATTAGAAACCAAATACTGTATCAGAGTTCTGGTAAGGCTGGTCTAATAAAACTGCTGAAAAGTTCACTTAGGTGCATTGTTCCCCTTGGGTTTTTTGTCTCCTGGAACATTCATTTGGAGACTAAAATTTGCAACCCTTTTTCTATCTATGTTGTGGTTTAATCCTGGTAAACAGCTAAAAATCACACAGCTGCTCACTTACTCCTCCCAGTGGCATGGGGGAGAGACTCTGAAGGTTAAAATTGTGAAAACATATGGGTTGAGGTAAAGACAATTTAATAGGGAAAGCAAAAACTGCATGCACAATCCAAGCAAAATAAGGAATTTACTACTTCCCATCGGCAGGCTGGTGTTTAGCCATCTCCAGGAAAGCAGGGTTGTATCATGGCTACTTGGAAAGACAAATGCCATAGCTCTGAATGTTCCCCTTTTTCCTCCTTCCCCCAGCTTTTATTTTTGGGCATGATGCCATCGGTATGGAATATCCCTTTGGTCGGTTTGGGATCATCTGTCCTGGCTGTGTTCCCTCACAGCTTCTTGTGTGTCCCCAGCCTACTTAGTGGCGGGGCAGCATGAGAAGCAGAAAAGGCCTCAATGCTGTTTGAGCGCTGTTTGCAATAGCCAAAAGATCGGTGTGTTATCAACACTGGTCACAAATCTAAAACCTGGCACCATATGAGCCACTATGAAAAAAATTAACTCCATCCCAACCAAAACCAACATAATCTACAAAGATGAATTTCTGTATGAAGTAGTACTTGTATTATTATATAGAGCAACAAATAGTGAATATTTGCTGAAAGTTATGAAAACATTTCCCAAACAATTAATTATCATTTCCTAGGAGTTTCAGTGATGTACATCCAAAGCAAATTTCTTAATTTAGGTTACGATAAACATGGGTTTGTGAAGAGGTTCAAATCGGTGTATATTAACTAATGCTTTCATTCTCTCTTTATTTCAGATGATGCTGGCAGAATATAAAAGAATTAAACTGAAAATACAACACCCTATTGAACAACTAATGGCTCCTCGGTTAGCAAATGTAGATGATGCTATCCAGCCAGGTCTAATGTTACTCACCTGGACTTCCTTTAATATTGACAAATATATTAATACGGTTTTCTACAAGCTAGGTGAGTCACTTGCCTTTTTCCATTAACTTTTGCTTGTTTGTTTCTATACAAATGCAAGCTCTACATTATTAAACATACTATCCTTTATACAATTTGCACTAAATTGATTTATACATGAAAGAAATCGGAATTTTCACTTATCCTGTACTTCATGAAACCTCTACTTTATAACACCACCTTCTCTTTGTCTCGGATATTTGTCAAATTTTTACTAATGTGGGCGGGATGGCAATTAGGATTAAACGAAGCATAAAGTAGTGTGCAAAAGGTCCTGTGTATTCTGAATTCAAGGAATGATAGCTACTTTTTTAAAGAGCTCCTAGGTTTCAGAATTTTTCTAATTTTACTTTTTGTTTCTATAATGTAAAACCCAAGTTCTTAGGGAATAATATCTTGACTGAGTCGGCACTGTTGCTGCTCAATAGCTCTTCATATTAAACTTATTTTAACATCAGTCTCTTTAAAACTTGGGCAACACATGTTGGGCAACAGCTTTAGAAAAGAGATGAGCTTGTAGTCTTTTGAAAAGATTATCACAAGATTGAACTGAGATGTGTATTTTTTCTGAAGATACTATGTTCCTTTTGCTTGAGCTTAATTACTACATCAAACATAGATTTTGTGTTATGAAATGATGTAAGCTGTTATAGTGGGAATTTTCTTTAGTTTAAATGGCAAATTAAAATGTATTTTGGATGCTAAATTGACATTACACTCAATTTTGAATAATATAAGTAGTTTGAGTCTGGGACAGGCACCTTGCTGCTATTTCAATTTTAGCATGAAAGCAAATTGCTATTAAACTGTGAAAATTCTAGTGATTGTTTCCTGTTAACTATTATTTGGCTTCTAACATTTTTTTTTGAAGGATAGATATTTTATTTGTCAAAAGTTTCTGTTGCTGGTAGATTCTCCAAGTGGTAACTAGTTCAAGCTATAGGAGAAATAGTATTCCTGGACCTCAATTGAATTTTAATGTCTTGGTGTTTGAAATGCATATACTTTAAGCTTATCTTATAGGTATTTATAATATTTTCCCTATTCTATGATATAGATAGGATATACTAGATGAGCATGTTATGCAAAAAAATTAATTATTATTTCAGTGGTGAACCTTGCCATGAAAGTTTAGATGTTTGAAGTGAGCTGGTTAAGGTGTAGAATTCATATGAAATTTAATATGATAGTTTATTGAAGTAAAAACTTAAGGAGGGCTCTGCAAACTTGTTTCAAACTTTTAAGCTTGTCTTGAATCTTCTCTTTGCTTCAAAAGCTGGGCTCGAGTTATTTCTTGATCGAGTGAATGACTTGGTTGAATTTCGTATTGATGCTGTCCTTCAAGAAATGAATAAAGTGCCACTCTGTAAGTTGCCAGAAGATGAACCACTGAGCTGTGAAGAATTTCTCCAAAAGACCAAGGTTATTAGATAAAATTTTCATAAAGAAGAGTTCAATGACTTTAAGTTAAGACATTTTACTTTGTTATGAGAAAAAAACAGTGCAGAATTAATAAAGCATGCATGGGAAACTGAAGTAAGGAAATCCACTTTTGCTTACCCTGGAACCTTAAAAAGGAACAAAATCACCAAATGCAGAGAGGTCTGAGCTGAGATGTTCTTTTCTGAGCATATTATTGTCAAGCCAAATACTGTTTGATATTTCTTTTATGTTTTGATATCGCTCAACTTAAGTGTTTTTCCTTTGTGATAGTATCTTTTTTTTGTCGTTGTTGCTGTATAGTACCTTTAAGTAAGGGAATTGCCCATTTGATGCTTGTGAACAGCTCCATAACAAGTGCACTTGGTTGCCTGGGAGAGTAAATACTGTGGAAATGATTGTCTACTGAATACCTTTGTTAATCTCAAGTTCTGAGTTGGTGATGGGTTGTACAAAATATACTCAGAAGTACCTGGCTGAAGGTATTTTGGGAAGACCTCCTTCCTTCACCCCATCAAAATATCTTTATGCTGAAGAGGATTAACACTAAATTGTTAGCTAGTTAGAAAGCTGATTAAGCTAGTTAAAAAATTTAATGACAGAACGATTTTTGAGGCAATAGTGAGATATTCTGATATTTTAGGATATAATGTCTAACTTGTGTTTTCTCCTGAAATAAATTTTGCTTTGGAAAAAATTGTAGGGGATCATGTAGATAATCCCCATCACTGGCCTCTTGTAGCAATAAATACTACAAATGAAAGCTTTGTTTCTCTTAGCATACTTAACTTTTTGGCCTTTTCTCTTTTGTCCCTTGGAACAGCTCACCTTGTTAAGTAGTAAGACTTAACATTTTATGGAATAAATGGTATCTTGTAAGCCTCACAATCCATAGTCTTTTTGGTTGATCCTGCTGCTGCTTTCCTGATAGGGCTAGTACTAAAATGTATATTTGCTAAAGTTACAATATGTGAGAGTAAGCACAAAAAATTCCTCAGCACTGTGTGATAATTGTTGATCTTCTGCAAGAAAACTCAAACTGCTCCATAGCAATTACAACACCACCACAGCCAATGATTTTGAGTTAGCAGAGTAAGTTTTATCCTAATGCCAGTCATGGGTACAATGAAAATAGTAACAGAATTTGTAAACTTATTGTAGTTTTTAATTAAAAGGAACGAGAAATGAGTTCTATCACCAAGCAGGTGTCTTTAAGTTTCTAAAGAAATGGCTGTAATAAAATAGCTGTACTGTGGAAAAGAACACAAAGTACTTTGTTTAGTAGTTGCTGTGATACTGCAAATCAGATCTGGCTTCTCTCCCAACTAGACAGCAATCATTAGGAAAATCAAAGATTGTCTTTAAATTTGGAATTGACTGAATCTTGCTAATGGCTGAATTTTTCGAATTGCTGCGTTTTAATTAAGCGGAGGTAGCCAGGTTTGATTAGGCTTGAAAACATAGGAGATAACAAAGAAGAAAAAAATTAAAAGGCAATTATAGTTAAAAATTATAGTCGACTAAAGTATACTTGATCAATTTTACCATAAGATTAAAGAAAAAATCGCACAATACTTTAATATATTTCTGAATTTTATTAAATCTCATTCTTTGATTCCTTCTTCCCCTCCTCCCCCCAGTTAATAATTTTCATGTTTATTCTAATTATAAATACATCTTTTGGTAGATTTTTATCTCCTATCTTGGTATAAATGGGAAATATGGCTAATATTCCTTATGGCACAGCCAAGTAATGTAAAATGGCAATGATTAAAAGAAAGGTTAAATATTCCATGTCCACATTGAAAGAAGTGATTAAGAAGAAAATTAAGAAGTGATTGCTTTTGGGAGCCCTTTAATGGAACTGAGCTTTATAAACATTGTTTCATGATATTAACTATAGATGAATAATGTGATTTAGGAAACAAGCCTCAACAATTTTGGAAGATATTTATGTCATCTTGCTTGGCACAAAAAAGAATCCAACATTAAATAGTTTGGAACAAACCAGTTTAAAAATAATGTTGTGTATTGATCTTGTTTTTCACAAATCTGAGGCCTGGACATTGGTGTTAATAGGCTGCTATGACTGTGAAATAGACATGAGAACCATGAAGATAAGGTATATATTTGTTTTGGTTTGTTAACAGGAGCTCTGTATAAAAGGTTCTCGGACTTTACATTTAAAAAGCTTACTGGTTGAAGATGCTGCTAATGAGCTGATTAACATGTTAGTTGACACTGAAGTACAGGTCAGAAAAGAAGATGAGAAATCAGCTGTACCCAGTCGTGAAATAAGGGGAAAAAACACAGGTAAGAGAACTGTATTGTAGCTCTGTGCTTATGTTTCTTTTGCACGTTGATAGTATGTGTTGGGTGATATTGTAGCTTAGCTGACTGAAGTATTAATCAGTATCTAATGTCTAAATACTTTTGTTTGTTTTTTCCTGGATAACAGATCATCTAAGAATCATATATCATCTGCAAAATAGGTCAATATTATCAGTCTAACTTGCATGTTGAAATGTTAATGCCACAGGAGCAGCTACTTACAGGCCTTGGTTGATTGCTGGGCTTCCTAGAAAAAGACTATAAAAAGTAATATCTAAATTTTGGTGATACTGAGTAGAGAAGGTGGATAGGAGTGAAAGGACTGTTACATTGAGGTACAAATTACAAATGAATATAATCTGCAGTTCTGTAAAATCTAGTTGTAGTTCAGACACCTGTGGAGGTGTTGCTTTATTGTCTTTTCAAGTCCCTTAAGTCAATTTAACTAACTAGTTTTATTATGTTTTAGCAACAGAAGAGGAAAGAAGATCAAAAAGCTTGACTTATTCCCACAATTCCAGTGAGATATGGGCTGGACTGTCTCCTCCAGCAAAGAGGAAGAAAACAGATTTAGAAATGTTAGAGGAAGAAGCCAATGAAGTGCTTTCCTACTTCAGTCGTTGTAATATTGACGCCCTTTTGAAAGTCACTCGAAACACTCTGGAGACCATACGCAAGCGCATCCATGCATCTTCCATGATCAACTTCTCAGGTGGCCATATTGCAATACTTTGCTTTCTTAGACTCTAAAAAGAAATACATAAATGTAATGTCCCAGAACTGCATAAAAAAGAGCCACATATATAAAAGAGGGGAAAACAAAGGGAGTTTGAATAAACTGTCTTGTTAATTCACAGTTGATAACATGGTTTATTTGAAAAGGAATTCTTTTTCCTCTGAGAG
>KL278926.1:0-54714 GCA_000699545.1 Podiceps cristatus | reverse complement strand
TCTTCTGGAGAGTGGAGTTGATGGAGTCCTTGTTTCAGCTGCCGTTTCCCGATTTTTCTCTTCATTGTTCGAGGCTTTTCAGTTTTGTAAGATAAAATAGAAGCTATTGTGTTTGTGAGCCCACTTGAACAATGTCTACAAGTTGTAGTATTTTATTGCTTGTGATCGCTGTTGTGATAGTAGAAAATCATCACGCGTAATCTGTTGACATTTAGAGTAATCCTTTGAGCTTGGGTCACTGAGAGGTCTGCTGAATGTTTGAGCGCGGAAGTCTTAGGTAGCTGGTGAAAATACTATGGTAACACCAGGGTAATGGGGTGATCTCCCTCCCTCCTCCTGCAAGGCCTGTTTTCCTCAGGTGCATCTGTTAAATAGAAGTACTGAAAGTTGACTAGAACAAAGTTTTTGTGGCTGCTGGTAGGATTTCCTTTTCAACTATTTCCACTCTAACTTTGTCTTATACTAAATATAGTCCTTAACTTCATGTACTTGGTTATTACTCGTTTTAAAGGATCCCAATATGCAGGAAAAGTTATTCTGAAAAAGAAAAAAAAAATATATATAAAAGGGTTTACCCTCCCTGTTCACTGTTATTGCAGCTTTGGGAGACTTAGAGCTTTCCTAGCAGAGGTTTGGGGCCGTCGGAATCGTCTCCGTCTCAGTGGCGTGCTCACACACCTCTTACATACCGCTTGTAAACACCCCGGAACGGGGGTCCTTTTCTGATAACAGTTTTTAAATCCGTTTAGTGGAAGCATCTGCGTGCCTGCCTAAGAACGTTTTATGAGTGGCTTAAATCTAACACAATTAAAGTGTGTTTGCTGAGGAATTTTCAGTATTTAACTAAACGGATTTAGAAATAATTAGTTAACAGCAGAGTCTTCTGTTTAGGCAAGACTTTAATTTTTTATTAGGGACAGGGGGGTACAGCTTGGCTGGCTTTTGACAGAGGACCGGCAGAGCTGTCACACCCTGCAGAAGTATTTACATGGAAGAATTTTTGTTAACATGGCAATGTTTGGGGTTTTCTTCCTTTTTTTTTTTTTTCACTCCACAAATTAACAATCTATATCATTAGATGCTGTATTGCACATCCTTTGTCTTTTTGTATGCAATTAATAGTTTAGATTACATACCACTGATTTATTTTAGCATCTAAAAATGAAAAGACAACATGAGAAAGTTTTAGAAATATTATGTGCTTTGGTTAGCTCTGTGGAAATCGTGAGGTTGCTTTTGCTGCTTTCTCATTGTATTAATTATGTCTCTAACATTGCACAGAATGTGTAATTTCCTGGTTTTAGTCTAAATGAAAACATGGAGAAAACAAAAGTGACAGGACAGCAATCACTAAAGCTTTGATGGGGGAGTGCTTAGCACCCTGAGAAGCTCACAGTGTACGTACTACAATAAATATTGTTGTTCATTAATTTCTAATCACTTTGTGACACTGTCAGTGGAGAGATCGCCTGACATGAGAAATCAGGCAGCAGGAAGGATAAAAACCATGCTGTGCATTTATGCCGTGCCCTGACATGACATATTGCATCCTCGCGAAGGCTGACAACAGCGCATACACAGGGAGGTGGGGACGACTTCAGTGCAGATATTTTTCAACTGCATTATGAGTAAATGCTGTATGTAAATGAAAAAAAAAAAAAAAAAAAGCTCTCCTCCTCTCAGATTAATTGTACAGAAAAGGTTTGTAGTAGCAAAAAATGTGCAACAACTGGAAATGTTCAGTGTGTTTTGTGATGGGCATGTGCACCTGCAGCTCGCGTCTCCCTCAGAAGGGGATTGCGTGGCTTTGTCAGAACGCCCAGGCTGGAGGTTGCCTTCCAGGTTAGTGCTTCTACTGCTTCAGGTATTTTAACTTTATTTCCTCCAGGGCAGCCAATGCATTTGAATCCATCTACCAAGTTTTGAAGAAGTTTAAATTCCAATTAGGACTGACAAAGAGCCCCCCGGACTTCCCGGCTTGTGTGGCGTGGAGAGCGCCTTGCGAGGCAGCGCTGCTTGGCGAGGCGGCAGCCGCAGCTCAGCGCAGCTGCCAGGTCCCGCCGCTTGCCCGGGCGGTTCTCCAGTGGAAGCAACAAAAACTCGTTCAGTCTCACAGCTACTGTCTTAATTCCCGCGGGCAGCCCTAAGCCCAGCCAGAGCTGGTTGTTCCTGAGTTGCAGGCAGGGCAGGCGATGGAGCCGTGCCGTGAGGTTACCTTCCGGTGGGAGGGATTGTTTTTTTAATATATAGATTTTTTTAATATAAAAAGCCGTTCCTAAACTTATGTTTTATGACTTACCTCAATGCGTTAGATGTACATTTTTTTTATAACCTACAGACAAAATCAGTTCTTTAAACTGCAAAACCAACATGGACTTTTTTGCAATTATGAGGTTATTAAAAAGAAAACGGTGTTCCTCAAGGTAACAGAGAGAGGAAAGAGAAAAGCACCGTGATTTGTATTGATTTGTGTTGTGCGTTAAAAAGTTTGTAATTTTGGAGCAGTGGTGAGTAACGGACCTTTAAGTCTTCAGCCTGCAGCTGGGGAGCAATTAAGATGACTTACCTTAAATCATCTCAAGCATTTTCCATTTGATATATACCTAATTCTTCTTTACGTTTTAGGATGTCATCGGTCAAGTTTTGCCGGATGCAACGACAACAGCATTTGAGTGTAAGTAAGACTTCTATAAACTATCTTCTTTGTCACATTACAGGGCTGTCATTTTTTCAAATAAATGTTTGTGTTCATTACATGTTACCGTTAAATATTTATGCATTAATGCAAGTTTAATGGTGATACTGAACTAAGCGTTATTTTATTATTTAATCACATCTTGAATGAGCATATTTCTACAATATAGGTTTAATTACCAGCATGACCTTATCATGTTCTCACTCCTCACTGCAATTATGTTGCTCAAATTAAATCAAAAGTATGAAGTACCTGAGGCCTAAGTTTAAAACTTTCATCCTCCACTGGAAGAAACCAAAAGAGCGTCAGCTTTTACCGAAATACGATACAACGTGCAGATTTTGTACCAAATACAGCAGCATTGGAAGTTAATGTTTCCTTTCACTGGAACAAACATCTGGTTTTTGCTAGAAGGACTGTGGGGGTTTTCATTTTCCTTTTTGCTTTTGCCGGGCCGAAGCGGAACACAGCATCGCTGTCTCCTGTGCGACAGCGGGAGGTGTCAGTAGTTAGTCAGCTCCTGGGGAAGACAAGAGCCACACGAACATGGCACCTGGTTAGACTTGGGCGGTAGGAATAACTCCTGAAGGGCTGCCTGGGTCTGGCTGAGAAGCTGGAAAAAGCAGCTTCTGTGGAGGATCCGAGAAAGCTGTGGGTCGGGGTTTTCCATAATGGCACTTGCACCTCGTGAAGACGGTGCTATTCTGCTTTTGCTGAGTTAGGAAAGCGCTCAGTCATTGTTAGGGCAGATTTAGGCCCGTATCTGCTAATATCTGTTTCAGCTCTATTCTTTGAACCCTCTTTATTTTTATTTTTGGAGAGATTCCTGGGAGATTGTCCTATCTGGAGAGCAATAAGCTGCAAATGGGAGTCAAACATCTGTGTCCTAGGGGATAAAATACCGAGCTAGAGTTTTCTTCCAACTGGAGAGGGCTCCTGCTATTCCCTTTTCATCTTTTGGGGTTTTTTATTTGTGGGGGATTTTTTGGTTGGTTTGGTGTTTTGTTTTTGTGGGTGTGTTTTTTTTTCCCCCCTCCTGTGTGACTCTGTTTTCCTTTGATAGAGATGAAATAGCAAGAAGGAGCTGGAGGGGAGCAGACACAAGATAGTCTTGCATTCACTAGCATTTCCTTCCTTTTTAGAGCTTTGTGGATAATTCTGCGCAGAGATAAACAAAGGAAACATTGTTTTATGGTCCTTCAAGTACTATTTAGTACTAAAAATTACCATTTTTCTTGTCATATGTCTGTGGTTTCCTCTCCTAAAATGCCAGAATCCTAAGAATGGAGATTATAAATCATAAGATTATTTCTATATAGCCTCGACACTTCTGCCCTGCTTTTTAAAACAAGACTTTCTAAAGAGACTTGAGTATCACCACGCTCCAGACCTTGCCTTTTTTTTTTAATGATTTGTTAATATTTTTTTTACGTACCTCCCTCATCACACATTAGCTTTGTTTGAACTTCATGCACCAGTAGCAGTCGCTGCAATCAGGGCAGTAGCCCATATTAATGGTTCCATGTGTAGAACTTTCCTGGAAATACTTATTTCGTTGTGTCTTCTAACATCTGCTTCTGTGCTTTTGGTTCATGTCTCTAGTCTGTCATTTACATCTGCACAAAACCATTTCCTCTGCCGTTTAACTGGCATCTAAAATATGTTATGTATATTGATGCGCGATTTTTCTGGTTACTTTTTTCATATCAAAGGCCTCGATTTTGCCAGCTTAAGCCTCGTTCTCACCTGCTTCATTGCTTCTTCAGATGGGGATAATTGCCAGCCCGTGCAGGCTCCTCTCCCCGTTGTTTGGTTATTGTCATCTACAGCGTAGCATCCGTCGTGGCTCCTACCTGGGGCTGCGCTTCTCCGACTGTCGGACCTTTATGTGGATTCTGCCATTGTATTGCGCATCCCTACAAATAAAATCGCTAACAACATATGGCCTGTTATGATCCTTTTATCCAAACTCTGCCATTTTGTATATTTGTGACACACTGCAGATTTTGTGAAGATTGCTTCATAATATTTGTTTACCATCTGCTGCACTCTGTTCGGTATCTTGCAAGGATTTCTTCCTCCATTTTAAGTGACATTAGCAAAATCCAGCCAGTATGTAGGATTTCTTGGTTCTACTTTTGCTTCCCTAATGTGCTGGAAAATCATATTGCTGTGCTCTAGGCAAGTAGAGAAGCCTGGAAATCTTTCTGAACCCGTGTGTCACATCTAGCTCGTTTTTGGGCTGTGCCCACTTAAACATCATGGTAGAGTGCCAAAGGATCTCTGTACAGATACGGTAAATCTATTCTTTTCTGGTTTTGCTCTTTACAAGCATCGCTTGGCTATTTTAGATTTGGCTTTGTTAACGCTAGGTAACGTTTTCTGTGCTTTCATCAACATATTTTTAATTTATTTTCTTTGTGCCACCATCAGGAATTTGGCAGTTCTGAGAACTTCAGAGTTAATTTCTTAATCATTTTAAATCAATCATTTAAAATTAATAACGTGTTTTGTTTGTTTTTAAAAATACACATTTTGCAAGTGGGTTCTTAAGAGTTTTCCATCTTAATTTTTCATTTTTGGTGGTCCCAGCTCAGTTTGTTCCCTCAAGCCAGGCTTGTTTAACAGCTTTTATCTCTGTATTTTCGTGTCTCTGTCATATGTTTTCCCTCTTCTGAATTTTACTCTGATCCCTTCTTGTTGATGCATGGCGTTCGTCGTGTTCGCTATTCCAACAGCTGCTTCTTCAGCCTTGCTTACTCTGCTACACACTGCGACCGAGACTTGGGTTTCCGCCAGGTAGCAGTTTTACAACTCCGCCTCCTTTCTGCCTAAAATGTTTCCAGGCAGGGAAGTGTTCAGTTTCAACTCACTAACTCTTCTTAATCTTTTCATCATTCGTGACTCGCTGCAGGCTGGTAACCCTAGCAAGTAGCTTTAGTGGTCTGGCAGTTCACCAGTTAAATTTCCATGTGCTGGGGCTCCAGTAGGACATCGCTGTGCTGTCTAGTTCCTCTTTCAACTTCCATGTTTCCAGTGTCCCATAGCTCTTTTCTGGTACATATTTAAAGTGTAATTCCAAGGTTTTTATGTTACTATCCCACCCCCTTATTATTATTTCTCTCTTCTGCATTGTTTTGCTTTTTTCTTTATAGCCTCAGAATTATCTGCAACATTTTCAGTGGCAAAATGAACAAACTCCTTTTCTTGGGTAATTTTGTTGACTCAGGTCTCTTCCCAGATTCTTCTGCCTAACTAGGAGCGAGAGTGAGTTTTCATCGGGGACATAACGGCACTTTTTTACGCTGATGTAACACATAGGGGCTGTGATTGCAGAGAGCACGTGCATCAGTTAGAGCATGTCCGTAGCGATGGAGACCGACAGTCAGACTGACTGCCCCAGCCTCTGCTCGCATCCTGGGCTGCTCCGGTCCCGAAGCCGTACAAATGCATTTGCTTATCTCCGCATCCTCACCCTTTGGTGTTTAACGGGTGTTTGAAATACGGTGTGCGTGTTGCTCCTTGATTCCCCAGTACTCGTTAGCTCGGGCAGAGTGCTCTTCCTTTCTCGCCATACGGCTTTCTGACCAGCCGGCTTGCAACTTGGAGCACGGGCAGAGTTGTTCTGGTCTGGCCGTCCTCGTCTGCGTGGACGTGTCCTGACGCACTGAGCCCCATCAGCTTTCAGGAAGAGGTGGGCGTCTCGGGCCTTTTAAAGGTCCCAGCTCAAATGGGCCTGTGTGTTTGAGATTCCCCACGATAGACATTTTCTGGCCAAAAAGGCATGTGAATTTGTCAGCCTTTCTTTGGTATCGGTTGCATGTTTTGCTTTATTTTCAAAGAGCTCCCTCTCCAGAGGGGAAAAACAACTGTAAAACTGGGGTATACACCAATGTGCTTTGTGGGGGGTTTTGTTTTTATAAGTATCTAAGGAAGATACTTAAATTGCAGCAGGCAAAAAGCGGAGACAGATCATTAACCCCTCCCTTCTCCCCCAAAGCTTGAGTAATAAAAAGAAATTAACATTTACGAAGTGATTTGGAGGGGATGAGTCTGTTCCCTGCATCGGGCGACTGGTGCAGCTCTCCCGTCGGTGAAAGTGCACGAGGTCTTCAGGAGGAGAGGACAGGGTGGCCACTGCTCCCGTGGGAGCGAAGGAACCGTGCGGGATGTCTCAGCAACTGCGGCTCGTGACGTTGGAGCGTGTTGTTGCACCAGCTGGTGCTGATGGAGGGGGGTTGAGCCCCTGGTAAATCTGCACCTGCTGAATCCCACCATATGTCTTTGGAAAGTCTATTCCTCCTTCGGATCTTCATATTAATAATTCTTTCTGAATGCCTTGCTCTGCTGGAGCCTTCCCAAATCTTGCTCGCTTTCCTCTGCTTCTGTTTCTACAGCAGCCTTTTTCCTTAAGTGCTGTCTCCGGGTTTTCATGCCTGGGGTGTCATCACGAAACCATAGTTGCCCCGTCATGCTGCTCGCACCTCCTCGTCACCCGCAGTTGCACTAGGAACAAAGCCATGGGCTGGTTTTGCTGGTTCACAAACTTCTGCCTTTGCCTACATCTGTCTGTATAAACCTCACAGATCTGTGTCTGCTTGTAAGTTACGGTTTTTTAAGCCAGCGTTGCTGTGTCATGAAGAAGCGGAGATGCCCGTGCGTTTGGATGAGGGCAGAGGGGTGGGAGGAACTTGGCGCAGGGCAGGTGAGTTGAGGTAGGGTTGACCTGAACCAGAAGGTTTTAGCGGGAGGAAAACAATTTAATTTTTACATGTCTAGTAATTCTGATGAAAGAAACTGCTAAAACTTAACTCCATCTGGGAGGACCGAAGCATGATTAGAAACTTTACTTTCTGTGTGCCGAGTCAAAAGGATACCTGGATGGGTTTCAGGGGGGGTTCTGACAGCATGTGTAAGGCACGCGGCTTCCGGGGAGGTCCTGGCAGTCAAAGAGCTCTTGCAAGCAAAGTTTTGAGCACTTTGTTCATGCCCCCTTTTTAGATGTAATTGCAGTCTTTGTTAATTAATGCTCGGAGTCATTATACATTATTATTTCAGAGTACCTGGTTACCTGTGTGGTTGGCTTATACACTCTTTGTATTTTTATTTGCTTCTAAAAGTCCAGGTAAAAGTGTTACGTATTAAAATTGTAAATGTCCTTCTTCCATTGTTCACAAATGTAATACATTTCTTTGTTCGTAGATGAAGATGAGGATGGTGATCGGATTACTGTTCGAAGCGATGAAGAAATGAAAGCCATGCTATCCTATGTAGGTACAGTATAACAAATACTGGTGTTTTCTGTGTTTTTCGGTTTCTGTTTATGTATTTTTGCTTGTATCAAAGTGTTAACATAAGCTGCGGTGTTCACAGTACAATATCCCTGTATTAAGTTCACAGTATAATATTCCTGTATTAAGTGTAGGTGTTTAAAAACTGTTATCACATGAGAGATATGGACATGCTTGACTTTTAAAAAAGAAAAAAAAAAAAAGACTTGCACACTTACTGATCATATCATAAACATTAAGAATAATGCATCTTAATGACTTTTGCATTAGGTATAGTGCAGGCTAAATGGACTATCAATTTCTTGTATTTTTTATGCAGTACTTAAAGTAACGGCTCATTAAAAATGAACCCCTGGGCTCTAAAAATTTTTCAAAATCTACTTTCATCTGGAGACTGTTTCACCCCTCCTAACAGAAGAGTTTCATTGTAGCTGCAGGCTCAATATCATAGAGGATTTAAAGATGTATTTTCTGTTTTTTAATGAGATATATGTGTGTCTGTGTATGCCTTTATATACATAGATGGTGTAAAATCTCTATCCAGGTACCTATAAATATAAGATCTGTGTACGGAAATAAAGTATGCGGTTACTTATTGAAGCAAAATAATTTGAATATAGCTTCAGTGTATCTTTCATGTTGCAGATGTTAAATGATTTTTTTTTTCCACTTATATTTCTTTTCAAATTAAATTGATAAGCAAGAAAATGGGTATTTTCTCTCTAAGCCAGATGGAATGCTTGTTCCTTATAAAGTGCACTTCTTGCTATACTAATGGTTTTTACTGGGAACAAACAAGCCCTGGTTAGGACCAGTTGTTGGTGCTTTTGGTGGGACTTAATGGCTTGGTTCAGTTTAGTCCTCCTCGTCAGTTCCCCGTTGCAGAGGATGCAGAGCAGGGACACGCTTGGATCACCGGCTTCTTGCCTGAGTCTCTGCTTAATGGATCGCTCTTGGGCACGTATTCCCCGGCATTTGGCAAAACAACATAGTTCCGTTGTCATGAACTTAGCGCATCAAACAGTTGATGTTCCCTATGAAGGGGCTTGTTTTCTAGGCTCCAGGAAGGTGTCCTCAGTGAAATTCTGATCATTTTTATATCTGCAGAGGGTGTACTGCTTCTTCCCTTGCGAAGGCTGGAGTGGACGTTCATTGACTGGAAGTCTCTTAGTAGACCTTGGTTCACAGAGTGATGGGGGTTGGCAGGGACCTCTGGAGATCACCCAGTCCCACCCCTGCCAGAGCAGGGTCACCCAGCGCAGGCTGCACAGGCCGGGTCCAGGCGGGGTTGAGTATCTCCAGAGCAGGAGACCCCACACCTCTCTGGGCAGCCTGTGCCAGGGCTCCGTCACCCTCACAGCAAAGATGTTTTTCCTCATGTTCAGATGGAACTTCCCGTGTTCCAGTTTGTGCCAGTTGCCCCTTGTCATGTCGCTGGGCCCCAACGAAAAGAGCCTGGCCCCATCCTCTTGACACCCGCCCTTGAGATATTAGAAGCATCGATGATCTCTCAGTCTTCTCTTCCTCGGGCTGAACAGCCCCAGCTCCCTCAGCCTTTCCCACAGCAGAGATGCTCCAGCCCCCTCAGCATCTTCATACCCTCCGCTGGACTCTCTCCAGTAGTTCCTCGTCTTTCTTGGTCTGGGGAGCCCAGAATTGGACACAGGACTCCAGATGGGGCCTCACTGGGGGAGAACCTCCCTCAACCTGCTGTCCATGCTCTTCTTAATGCACCCCCGGATGCCCTTGGCCTTCTTGGCAACCAGGGCACATTGTTGGTTCATGTTGTCATCAGAGAGACCTTAGTCATTGCTTATGTCCTGGGGTGAAAGAAGTGCAGGTCCCAGGCAATGGTGAATGATCTCTGTGAAACTCAAGGGATTTATCAAATAAGCCCCTCTCGTGTGCAGTTTGCTTTCCAGAGGAGGTGAAACCACTGTATTATGAGTTTGATACTACAGAGCGTAAGACAGTTGTGTGAAAGCACGGAAGAAAAATCTTGCTGCAGTCAAGAGGGTTTTGTACTTATTTGAGGCTTGTTTTTTGTTTTGTTTCATACAACTAGACCACTGGTGATACTTCCCCAAAGGAATTCCTCGTGCTTCTCTATTTTCCTTATAAAACGTCTGCCATTTTTTGCTGTTAAACTGGAAAACTTGAATTTTCCTGACCCAATCTTAAGATTAACCATGCCTTTGTAAGGTCATCTTTTTTGCTATGCTTCCAAGCTTACTGTTAAAGTTTCAGTACATTAGAGTTATGATTGCTCAACTCTCTGCTTTCCCTTAAAAATTATGGGATGTCTGTAAATGACTTCTTTCCGCTTCGGCAGCTCTTCTTCTCTGAAAATTTTCCCTTCAGTTTTAGACTAGTTTTCTATTTATGTTACTTTGATGGTTTAACTTTCTGACATCCCGTAGGTGTCATTTTGGGATATGTTTATAAGGAAACAAATGTTCTTAGCCTGCAGGAAAAGGAATGCATCTACCGTAATCTTGAAGAATATACTGGGGAAGAAAAATACTCATTTTTTTGAGTATTTTGAGGCCTGCAACAAATATTTGGAGGATTCAACAGCTGCTAAAACATTTCTAGGAATTTTGACATGGTATAGTTTGCCTCCAGTTCTGCTAGTATTCTCCAAAACCAAAGTGAAGGGTTTTCTTTCAGTTTGAGAACAAAAAAATAATTACCTGAGAATACAGATCTCTTCTGTGCAGGGGAAGATGTTTTGAATCATGCATGACCTCTTACCTTTAGGTTCTGTGGTTTCTGAACCTGACAGTAAGTTATTTCAGGCAGTTCTGGGATTATTTTATGAGTATGCAGAAATACTTTGCATTATGCCTATGCAAATACTGTGGAATGGTGAATGAGATTGTTTTTCTGTTGCTTACTGCAGTTAAAGACAGAGGTTGAGTAGCCGTGGAGTTGCACTTTAGCTGTTGTCTTGTATCAGTATAAAAAGGCAGTAATTTTTTTGACAGCCACTGATTGGAAAGTTGCTTGCAGCTTTCTGAAAGCAAGGGGTACATGCTCTGGATCAATAACTGGCAAATTTTCCATTAAAAAGAATACCTGAACAATGTTCCAAATAGCCACTGGCATCTTAATTTTTCCATGGAAACCTCAAATGCTCATGTGTGGAGGACAAGTCATTTTCAGACAATTTTTCCAGACTACTTGTTAACAGTTATTGCTGTCCCAAAAGGTTGACAGCTTACATGATTGATATTTCATTTACTTGTCATCACTGTTTGAGTAATGGAGAGGGCCGTGGTTTTTTCTCTCTCCCCCTGTTTTTTTGGTGGTTTTTTTTTTTGGTAGGAAACAGCCTCATGCATGTTTATTTTAGTTTATTATTCTAGAGAGTATGTAATATATGTTTATACTGAGTGTGTGTATATGTATATATGTCTTCAGGTCATAGAATGTCACGAGTAAAATGGTAGTAAAAAAGTTTTTCTTAAGCAATTTTTGCCCTCAGTGGAGCAGGAGATTCTTTCACAGCTCTGTAACTATTAGGTACTGGTGACACATTTTTATGAAGGGGTATGGGGGAGGATTTGGTATGTTATTCATGACTCCCCGATACAAAATAAGTCTGTGGGGTAGTCCTGACAACCAAAAAACCTCTTCGATTGTTTCAAAAGAGTGAGCTTTTGTAATGATAGAATCATAGAAAGGTCTGGGTTGGCAGGGACCCCAAGGATCACAGAGTTCCAACCCCCCTGCCACAGGCAGGGCCACCAACCTCCAGGCCTGGACCTACACGAGGTTGCCCAGGGCCCCGTCCAACCTGGCCTTGAACACCTCCAGGCATGGGGCATCCACCCCCTCTCTGGGCAGCCTGTTCCAGCCCCTCACCACTCTCTCCGTAAAAAACTTCCCCCTAATATCTAATTTAAACCTTCCTTCCTGTAGCTTCAATCCATTCCCCCTTGTCCTGCCATTTTCTACCCTTTTCAAAAGTTGGTTAAAAAGCATGTGTCACGCAATTCCTTAAGATGTGGATTTATATGTTTGTGCACTAATATGAATGAGATGCCTCGCTCAAAAATCTTGTGGTGAGATTTTAATGAGGGAAATGCTTTTAGCAGCAGGCACCGTGCTAGATGTGCACGCAGGCGGCGGGGCTGGACAGATCCTGAAACCCTCAGTAATTTTCATCATAATGTCTTTATGGCAAAAAGGAAATTTCTTCCTGTTTCTTGACATGAATGTGAAAAACAGAAGCACTGAAAAACTTCTGCACATAAATTGACTTTGGTGTCCTTCTAATGTTTGCTTACTATAGTTCACGTGTTTAGTCCCATTGAAGAGGAAAAAAAAAACGTTTGTAGCATTAGGTAATAAACTTTTGTGTTTTTTAAGTTGCGTGAGTAAAAAATGTTTGCGTTACAGGAAGCCGTTGGTGTGAGTGAAATACATGTGCTTGATTCCGTAGAGACTTAGAATTTTTTTTTTTTCTTGTTGACATCCATTCTTGCCAGTTTGAGTAATAGTATCACAAACACTGGTAACAGTGACACGCTGAAGTCTTAGACCACACTTGGCTGGTGAGAATTAGCATGAAAGTCAGTGGAGCTACACTGATTTATGCCATGAAGATCTGGCCAACAGCCAGCGTGTTTGCTTCAAAGATGTTAGGCGAGTGCAAAAGAAACGTGCTTTGTGATGTGCTTTCAATATTTAACACATTGTGCTGAGAGATGTGTGGGTTATAGACTGTAAACTCGTGACGTGAAATGTCCTTTATGGGGTGTTCACTGCTCCTCAGGAGTGGGGTCAATTATGAAAGGCTAATAAAGATTTAGATTTATTAAATCAAAATGTTTATTTCTTCATTTAATCATAGAATCGTTTAGGTTGGAAGAGACCTCTAAGATCACCGAGTCCCACCGTTAACCCAGCGCTGCCAAGGCCACCCCCAACCCACGTCCCTGAGCGCCACGTCTACACGGCTTTTCCATCCCCCCAGGGCCGGTGACTACCCCTGCCCTGGGCAGCCTGTCCCAGCCCTGACAGCCCTTGGGGGAAGGAACGTTCCCCGATACCCAACCGAAACCTGCCCTGGCGCAGCTCGAGGCCGTTCCCTCTCGTCCTAAATCAGTTACGAACAGAGAGAAACACTTATTTTTCATCGGGAGCTGCAGCGAGCGAGAAGGTCTCCCCTCAGCCTCCCCTTCTCCAGGCTGAGCCCCCCCAGCTCCCTCAGCTGCCCCTCACAGCCCCTGTGCTCCAGCCCTGCCCCAGCTCCCTGCCCGGCTCTGGACACGCTCCAGCACCTCAGTGCAACTCTTCATCCTCATGCCACTTCTCAGGCTTCCTCATACCACAGTAGACATTTTCTGTCTCCCTGGGTCTTGACGTTCACAGATATTTTTGCATCCCTTTTTGTCCGTTCTTAGCTATTCTTTACCAATAAACGTCCCACCACGGATCATCCCTAGCAGTTCCCGGAGAGTCTGAGGTTTCGGCACGTCTGCAGTGGCTTTCCGGTAACGCTGCTCTGCATACCCCCCTGCGCAGTACTTCTGTGCGCTCGGGGGGGTGCAGGACATATCCGCTTACATGGGATGTGGCCCCAACTGCCCTGACTGTTTAAATCCTTGGATAGTTTCCAGATTCTTTTCTCCCTTGGAGCTTTCCTAATTGCACGGTTTTTGACTATATTTACAGCATTTCTTTGTTTCCACATTTGACTGGTTTTCCCAGCTTCTCCAGGTGTGGCAACTGCTGTGTTTGCTGTAAATGTTTCATTTGCTCACTCTTCTGAAGCATTCCCAGGTTTCAGGTGGGCCTGAAACTTGCTTAGCTGAGCCGGTAACACATCCCTGCACTGGGGATCCCAGCCCCTTGCTTATGTTCCTCCCGTGCTGCTTCATCGTGTGAACATTGCAAAGGGTAAGAAAGTGTTCTAAAGGCTGATATGTACTATGGCAATTTAAAAAAACCAAAAAAACCCAAAAAAACCCCAAAAAACTCCCCCAAACATTAAATTAAACAATCCGTAAGTGCTCTTACTACTGTTCATACATTACTGAGTAATCTCTTTTTTTAATCTTTTTGCAGTATTACTCCACTGTAATGGAACAGCAAGTAAATGGACAGTTAATAGAGCCTCTACAGATATATCCAAGAGGTAATGCTTAACAAATTCTAATCAACAATGATGATATCGGTAAACTGGTTCATCAACAGTTATGTTTTCGGGAGGTTTAAATGCACATAGCATGATGTTTACCTCTTAATTTGGATTAAAGAATTCATTATTGTGGGGAGTGTAGAGAAAAGTACATTTATTGCATATAAAATAGCTAATTTACTGGAGTAAATTAGACTAACAAGATTCAGTTTGCATAGTACATATTTATGTACGTTTAAAAAAACTCATTGGTGATGGTTCTGCATGTCTTCAAACCAAAGCAGTTGAATAAGTTAAGTTTTGGATACTTATGAAAATTGGGTTTTGTTAACATCTTCTAATATCATTAATCAGTCTAACAGAGTTGGGGAATGTGACTGTCATTGTTCGTTTGAAAATGGGAACGTGTCTGTCACGGAAGCCCTATCCGTGACATATTTGAGATTTGGGCACTTAGTGGTATCAAAATGATCGCAAGTACTTGAATATTTCTCCTGAACAGGGAAAGACGTAATCAATTATGTGGGCTGAGGCAATTAAAAAATAGGTCATCTACATCCCGAACAAAAATCCGCAGGCAGCTAGTTAGGTTTTTGGGAATGCACCGCTCCCTCTGAACTCAAATAATGGTTTAAAAAAAGACTAATACGTTACATAATTCCACTGATTCATTCAGATGCTCTCACTATCCAGTCTTTGAATCTCTGATTCTTAATTGATGAAACAGATAAGGTTTAAATTCTCCAAGTAAATCTCCCAGCAATAAATTAATTGAAATAATTAAAAATTACACTCTTCTCACTTAACTGGTATTATACAAATAATCATACTATGAGTTTCCCAATTAAACATTCTAGGCTTCCATTACTTACAACTCTCTGAAGTTTGAATTGGGCAATTAACCAACAGCCTTCTCAAACACATGCTAATAAGGTCTCAAAAGGAGCCTGGGTTTCCTGGTAGTTTAGTACGTTCCTATGGAAGGGAGAGTTGAATTCAAGGAGAATAGAGATTTTTTTTTTTTTTAATTTTATAAATTTTTTTATGGTTCAGGCTAGCAGGATCTGATTGAGAGCAGGGACTCCTAGATATTTGAGCTGCAGGACTCCAGAGCAGTCAGCAGTTGAGATGCGTTCTCGTGAGACGAGTGGAGGACAGCTCTGAGGAGGGGAGCCATCTTCTGCCTCTTCCCAGGCTGCGGTGCAAGGGTCTCAGCCTTTCTCCTGAACCTCTTTCTGTAGAAGGCCATTTAATTACTGACCTACTTGCTGTCTAAAAGCACTGACCACCACCTGTGGGAAATAAAATGCTAGGCTTTCATGTGGCTTGGAGAAACTGGTACAGTGGGTGATCCTAGCAGGCGGGGAACCCTTCTTGGAAATACAAAGCTAATAGATATCTTTCTCCTTAAGCACACAGGGAAGGAAGCTGTGGCAGGAGGTACTCGGCGGCTGGCATGCCTGAGTGTTTAAAGGGACGTTTTGTGATTACAAATCAGGCTTAACCTTCTTCTAGATTCTCCTTTTGGGTCGTTCCTGAAGAACCAGCCAAGTGGATTCCTGCTCCTGCTGCTGTCTCCTTTCCTGTTTGCTTTACATCTTGTCATGGTTTAACCCCAGCCGGCACTTAAGCCCCACGCAGCCGCTCACTCGCTCCCCCCTGGTGCGATGGGGGAGAGAATGGGAAGGGCAAAAGTGAGAAAACTCATGGGTTGAGATAAAGAGAGTTTAACAGGTAAAGCAAAAGCCACGCGCGCAAGCAAAGCAAACCAAGGGATTCCCTCGCTCCCTCCCGTGGGCAGGCAGGTGTGCAGCCGTCCCCGGGAGAGCAGGGCTCCGTCACGTGGAACGGTGACTTGGGAAGACAAACGCCCTTATTCCAAACACTGCACCCCCGCTTCTTCCCCCGGCTTTACACGCTGAGCATGACGTCGTATGGTGCGAGGTATCCCTTGGGGAGGTTGGGGTCAGCTGTCCCGGCTGTGTCCCCCCGACTCCTTGTGCCCCCAGCCTCCTCGCTGGTGGGGTGGGGTGAGGAGCAGGTGAGGCCTTGACTCCGTGTCAGCCCCGCTCCGCAGGAACGCAAACCCCCCTGTGTTCCCAACAGTTCCCAGCACAGATCCAAACCACGGTCCCAGAGCAGCTACCGGGAAGAACGTTGACTCTATCCCAGCCAAACCCAGCACACATCTGAAGATAGTTGCCTTTGTACAGATTCAGAATTCATCTCCGCGCTGCTGAGAATACCATCCCCGTGTGTTATCTCCACGTTTTCACCATTGGCTCAACTGCGCACATGTCAGCGGGGTATTTCCTCGTAGGTGGCTTCCCACGTACTCTGCTTCAGCACTGACTTGCTGTTTCATCTTTCCAAATCATCATCTTAAAACATCTATTCTTCCTGTTTCTAGGTTACCGCTTTAAAGCGACCCTGCGCTCCCTTCAAACCCAGGCTGCCTCCGAGTTCTGCTGCCGCTTTTCTGCGATAGCAAGCCAAATGCACTTTTCTGGGTTTTGTTTTTGTTTTCTTTTTTCCTGTCTTCTGGCATTTAAAGTTCTAGTCTTGCCTCTCTAATGAACATCTCAAATTTTGTTAGCAAGCCCGATCTTCCTTTGAGGCCTTTTCCCTTTCTGCCTCCCTCGCTTCTGAGGAAGCCTCCCAGTTGCTGACTGCAGTCAGCTTCCCGAAACTCGTGTCTTCCCTAAAGCCTGCCAGCAGTAATGCCCATGTGCCGTCCTGTGTTACCTTGGCTGTGCTGTATTCGTTTGATAATTTAAAGGTCTTTAAGGGGGGAAAAAAAATGTTATTTTGTCTACTCTTATAAAAAAATGCATTGTGGCTGTCTAGGTAGTAAGAGCCAGAATTATTCTTTTTTATACTGAAAATAAACCTCTGTGTATGGATACATGTAAATGAGTATGTACACATACACATATATATCTGTGTATCTCCTGTCCATGATATACATATTCCATCTGTGGAATGCAAGGCGAATATGCCATTCAGATATATATCATAAAAAATATTCTTTTAATACCTTGTTTAAAATGTTGATTTTAATCTGTCGGAAAAAATATAATAGGCTTATATGTATTTTAGGATAGTTTATTGTTTCCTGTTTGTTTTATGCCCACAGTATCATAATATTTTTCTTCTGTAAGATGCACATCCTAATGTCATTTAAAGGCACGCGGCCTGGCCCTAACTGATGTGTTTAATAACTATCATCTGTGTCCTTCTGACTAATAAATAGTTCTGTTTCCTGCTGTCAAAATTTTGAAGTGAAATGCATGTGCATCAGAGAGAGAGAAAAATCAAATTCATCCCTCCTCAGACAATCAATCAAAAGTGACAGGCCCTTTAACATACAATTTGTAGGGCACTGTAGTTTTAAAATGGGAACTGTCTGTAACATGTAGCTGGAAGCCTTTGTGGCTTTAACGTTTGACAAAAGCACATCCACCGAATGGAAGAGCAAGGCAATATATACTTCGAGAGACTTTAGGAAAATACTTTCTCCTCGAGCAGCATGTTCTCTGGAAACCCAGACATCATAATAAGATGCCACATTTGTACCTCTGTGTCCCAAAATCTGGCTTTTTGTATTGCGTTTATCCAGCATTTGGTTTCTTGAGACTCACTGCTGTTACCCCTGACATGTTTTTTTCGCATTTAAAACAAACTGTCTGCGTTTGACAATATATCTAATTCATGATGTGTGGCAGCTGATTCCTTTAAAACACATCTTGCAAATATTTCTGTTAAATGCCAGAAAAAATCTAGCATGTGAAAATATAGTGACATAAGATACTGATTTTCATTTGAATTACAAAAAGAATCTGATAATTTAAGCCAGCAGTTCTCTTGATTTTGATGTGGTTTAAGCAGAAATTAGAATTTATATTACATGGTGTCAGAAAGCTCTTAGCATTTATAAATGCTCACTCCTGCAAGTTAAAAATCCTGGTTCATAATTCCCACTCTGGGTCTTGTGAGGCACTTTTCAATCATTTCTCTCTGCTAATTTTGGTGTCACCCTCATTTCTTTTTAAAAGATTCATTTTGAGCAAATTTGTAAATGGCCCTGATGTGTTCTACAATTTAGTCAATTACTGTTTCAGCCTGCAAGCCTCCTGGGAAACGGAACATACATGGCCTGAAGGTACGAATTTCAATAATTGTTTCAGTAAAGTTAGATGGATTTGTAATGCTGTGTTCCACTTATTGAAATGTCAAATAAAACTGCACTTTCTTGAGCTCAAACAAGCAGATTTTTTTTTTTTTTTTTTTTTTTTTTTGTGAGGGTGGGAGAAGGATTCATCTGCTGGGTGTTGGCTGCGATAGCTACATACACGGTTTTATTAAAAATGGAATCGCCTTTCTTTTTGTTTTTAACCTCTGTTAATAAGGTTCCTATATTTTAGTATTCAGTTTATCAACTACTGTCTGCTCCTACTTCAAAGAGTTTAAAAAAACCCCACCATATTCATTTGATTTCAGTAATTTATCGAAGTGTGGAAGGCACTGCAATGACATTCTTTTAGGTTGCTTGATTCATTCAGGTATGCTTATTGCTTCTGTAATCGTACCTGTTTTGAAATGCAGAGGGCTACAAATATATTAAATGATTGTTTAGTTTTTTAAAAGAGAATAAATGGGAGACATATCATCTCTCTTGTTATATTATTTAACTCAGTGTTTAAGATGTAAAGATAATATGTTGTAGCCTATGAATTATATAGCCTGCTAACCTACATACAGGCGAGACCTCAACCATCGGCATGCCTAGCAACAAGCTAATTAACCTTCATAGTGAAATGAGAAATTCATGGCAAATTACAGGTTAATTAGAATAGTGTCCTCTGAACACAAACGACTGATAAAGATTCTTTCCCTGCCTGCAGGTAAATACGCGAGCAGGGTCTGCTAATAATAGCAGTTCGGCAGTCTCGGATTCCCTTCCAAGCAATAGGTAAGAGTCAAGAACGGGAGCGTATGTTTTGTTTTGTTTTCTTTTATTGAAACAAAATGGAACCTTGTGTGCGGTAGTTACCAATGATAAGGTTGATGTTGAATAACTTTTTCAATATGACTACTGGGCACGCAGGAGTGAAGTGGGGAAGACGAAATTACCTTGATTCATGGATCTTGTTAGACTCATGCTGTTGGTTGTTCGGGAGAAGTATTTTCTGCCAAAAGAAATAAGTCTTCGCTGGGTATTTCAGATGGCTTTGTCCTTTATAAAGCATTGAAATACCGGTTGTGGGTGAACTAATTTGTTCTAGCGGGTCCAATAATCACTGTCTATGGCAAGGTCTGTATGTTTAGGTCTTTGTTGCTTATCTCATTGCAGGATTCTTTGATTTTTGAAATTGAATACCTGATTCAGTAGGTTTATTTTTGTGGGATAAGATTTCTGAAAAATCTGAACAGCTCAGGTGCTTTGTTTCATACAGCTTCAGCAAAGTTTTGGAGTCCATCTCTCTTATTTTTCTTTTTAGATTCCAGTCCTAATTTCAAAACCCATATTAAGATCCTAGAATGCAAGAGAACGCGCTCTCTTTTTCCCAGAGGTCTGTTTTTAAATAATGGAGCAAAAAGTCCCTTTTATTACGTAAACTGTTACAGGAAGGTGTTGTACTCAATCCTGATGTTAAAAAAAAACAAAGCAAAAAGCCCCCCAAAAACCTCAAAAAAACAAATAACAAAAAACCCCCCTTGTGTATTCTTAAAAGGAAATAAGAAAACTCTTGGCTTCACCTTCATATAAGAGCGTATTTGAAATGTGGGAATAGAAATCTCTGGAGGTCACTTCCAACCTAAATTATTCTGTTATTCTAATAAGCATATAATACTGCATTTATCTGTACATCAGCATGCTCTTCCCTTTTCTCTCCGAGAGCATTCTGAAAAAAAAAAAAATGTCAGAGATGCCCATGATCACAGGCACAGTGGTACTGCACTAAGCAGGTTCGGTGTCCTGGCAGACTCCAGGTGCTGCAGGGGTGGGACCATCCCACCACCCTTGTCTGTGCGTGGTGGGAGTGACGGGACGAGGAGGATGCTCCCCCGCGTGCTTGGCAGCGGTCGGGGTACAGCGGGTAGCCCCATTTAAGTACCACTAAAAGCAGTTTTGATTTTCCCTTTAGTGGCTTTGCTAATTGAGGAGATAAAAAAGAAAGCAAATACCCCGGATGAATCTCTTTGAGGAAAGTTTGCCCCTTCCCTTGGGGAAGGTTTGCCGGGTGTTGCGGTGGTGAAGATCCTATCCAGGGCTCCTTTAAAGAAAGTCATTCTGACTGTCCTTGTGAACTGCGGCCCTCCTCCCAATCTCTCACACAGCTGAACTAAATAAAGCTGCTTTCCGTCGCTGTTCTGCTTTGGCTTTCAGTACTTCCTCTACTTTGAGCTTGTTCTTAAAGTGCATTGAAAATGAGGCTTCTAGAAGATTCTTGTCACCTTATTTGGTGGTTAATTGCCATTCCTTTTCCGAAACCTTCTGCACTATGAGTTCTGTTTTTGAAGTAATTGAAAGTCTCTCTTTGTTTCATGTTCACAAATTGTTAGTCATGAAAGATGACAAGATCAACTTATGTTTCCTTGGTAAACTTAATTTTTCTTTAAAGTAGTCGTGGGAACAAGAGGCCTATTAAAGAACAAAGCCACCAAATATGAAATCTGCGTTTTCACTGTTCTTGTTAATAATGATCTGTGATCAAGACACGTGCACATGCCTTTCAAGAATATATTATTTTGTACTTTTTTTTTTAACTTCAGTAATAAGAGCAGAATGTCTCTTTGAGATTAAGTTTTGCAGACGTACTTCTACCCAGGCAGTTTGTTGTGTTGAACATATAAGGAACAGAGTTTGTCAGGAAAGGAGGTGAAGCGGTATTTTGCGAGTGGGTGAGAGCAGTTTGAAGCCATTAATAATTTCTACCTACAAAACATACCAAGCTGATAGTTGCAGTTTGTTAAATTTCTCTTACTAGAAAAAAATAATATGGGTCATTTTGCCTAATGCAAGACTACTGCCACAGGAGTAGTTTCTCCTGAAAAAGCACAGGGATTGCAGCAGCAAGATGACATGGAATGGACGCACATGGCACTCCAGACTCACCCTCCTCGATTTAGGCACGTTCCCAAGATGCCTAAATCCGGAGTTGTTCTCGCCCGCTCACCACGCGCCAATCCGCAGTCAGTTGAGGTAGTGAGGCATCATCGATGGCACACCCTCCAGCTGCAGATTTATGGAAATTATTGAGGGATAATGCCTTAAGGGGCTTTAAAACAAGATGAGGCACCTGAAAACAAGGTGTGAACCTTATTTTCCTGTTGTTTGTTGAAACATCTGGTGTGCGAGGGTATCTTTTTTTCTGTGAACTTACAAACGATAGGTTGTATCTCAAAGGGCACTATAGTCAGGTATTTAAAAAAGTAAAGGTGAAAAATATATTGATTTTCTTAAATGCTCATTGCTTCTCTCTTTCTGCTATCTGCAGTTTGAGAAGTAGCTATACCGAACGTCAGTCAGCATTGCTAAAGTTAAATCGTTAAATCTATTCAGAATATGCATCCATGAACTTAACCTGATGGCTTGTTGTTCCTTGTGGTTTCACTTCATTTTATAGAGTGAAATGGCACAGTAATTAAAAATAATTGCCTCTTCTTTTTTTTCAGCTTAAAAAAGTCTTCTGCAGAGCTGAAGAAAATACTTGCAAATGGCCAGGTAGGTGCACTGAATTGAGTCTTGGCTACACGCGTGTCTTGTTACTGCCTAATACTGCAGTGATTGGCATACCACAAATAGGTGGAGAGATGCTTACTGCTCATTTAGTTGTAATGTGTTCTTTTAATACAGAACTGGAGGGACCATGAAAACCTTCATGATATGAATGAGTTATGTGTCCTGATTTACTTTGATTGGCATAGCAATTTGCTTCCCATTTCTCAAAATGTGCTAATCAGATTTAGCTCCAAATAGATTGAAGTACCTCACACATGTTGCACTGCTGCCACAATTTCAGGGAAGAAAGTTAATCAATTTTGAATAACTAAGTCAACTGCTCAGTTAGAATGACCTTCATGTTTTTTAGGCGGTATATACTTAGATACTTAGCAGGTTCTTGCAAAGGACTGCTCTGTCATATTTGGAATCACTTTATGTTGTAGCGTTGTAAACAAACAAACAAATCAAATTAAAACAAACAAAAAATTTCCCTAAAGTTGTAGAAAGGCGTCTTGTTACTTTCTCTTCCTGCTCCAGGCATCCAGATTCTGGCACCCAGAAGTGAAAGGTTTAATGTAACAATTGATGGACAAGTGGATGTCCTGGACAAACAGAGCAATCATTCCTTACCCGTTTTGAGCTGAATGTGTGGGCAGGCTCGCAGTAGCGTAATGACATTAAGTATACACCGCTAAATTCAGCTACCTTAAAAGAATCCCAGATTCTTCAGCAGCGACATAAATATGTTTTAATGTTTGTCATAGCAAAAACCCTTTGACAGCCTTGGAGGCAGGCACCTGTCCGTTGCGATCAAGCTTGCCTATTAGGCTCTATTGACTGAGACATCTGTGTCACTGCAAATAAAAGACTCTTATTGATTTTCTTAACTGCTGTTCACTTCCCCTCCATGTTTCGAAGGCTGAAATCTTAATTATCTCAGATGCGTATTCAGTGCCTTCACACAATGACCTCTCCAAGCCTCATTGGCATTTCATGAATCAAGTAGTTGTAGTTGAGCGTGTCAAGAAGATAAAGGCTGGTCTTCATGCTTGTCCTTCAGTATCACCTGTAACATTGTGGTCTAATAGATGAGAGTGCCCCTCGAAAACGTGAGTCAAACAGCCCAGTGTTGCAGCCTTGCCTATTTGGCACCCAGTCCTTTGAATACAGCTTGGAAATGTATTTTTAAGCTTGTCAGCACGTCTTAAGTGCAGGCATAATTTAATATTCACAGGTTCCTACCAGGTAGATTTGTTAATGTTTCAAAATTCTAGCTAAAGAATATATTTCTCGGGATAACTTAAAATTATTTAAGTACCAGCAGCATGCTTCTGAATGTTTAAAATGAAGTCGATAATTACTCCAATATTACTAATGTTTTTTAAAGTAGAATTACTGAACATGAGTAGCCATCTTTCCGTGATTGAGTCCATAAGCTGTATTTGGCATTTAATTTGTTCTAAGTAACAGAAATCAGTATTTTGTGTGCCCTGCAGTAGATTGTTACAGATTTCTTTCATGCACAGTAAAAATTTTGCACATCCAAAATTCTTATTATGATATTTAAAAATGTTACTTAAACCCATTAAAAAAAAAATTGAAATAAGTTTTAATATTACCTTTTATTCACCCTGCTTTGATAGGAGTTACACTTTTTTCTGTCAAGAGAAAATGCTTTTCGTTATGCTGCGTTGTGTTCTGCAAAATTTGGTCACAGATCCGTAACTGGGAATAGGTTTCTAGTTGTAACTTTAACTTTTCCCCCTACTGGGGGATTAAGTCACACTTATCGTTACTTAAATATCGGTTGGGTTATTATTTTTTTATTATTTTTTTGGGCAGTTTATGCTTTCAGGCATTCATAATGATATTCCTCTAGTAGTTTCCATTTAGGTTTAATAAGGAATTCATATTAATCATTAAAAGAAGGGGACATGATTCTTCAACATAATCAAATATTGACAGGTTAGAAATAGCTTTCTGCCTGGGTTCATTGATATAGGTGATGCGATATAAATATTTATTTCTTTTCTGTCACTCAGAGTAAATGCCACCAATTGATTCAGCATTGATATAGTGTCAACAGTTCATAAGAAACATTTGACTGGCTTGTGTTTTCCGATTAGTCTCTGCTCTATAAAGTGGGATTTACTAAATCTCTTCAATTGTCTGCTCATAGAGTGTGACTGCTTTCTGAAACCATTATTGCTTCGATTCCTAAAGCAAAGGTATGGCCATAGGACTTTGCCTCTGTCAGGCCTCTACATATAAAATAAGGATTAATTGAGCATTTTGTTTTTAATGATTTACAAGAGATAGACACTGATTTCTTTCAAAACCAGCAGGTACAAGCAAGGGACGTTTTGTGTGCTGATCCGTAATTGAAGTCTGGTTTGCTTTTTCATTAATTCTGTTAATATTGGCATCCACTCAAACTTGGTTTTGCAGGTTTAATATTCCAGTCCGTTCTGTCGAGTTCATTGTTATTATGTTATCATTTTATGATTGAGAATCCAGTTTTCCCAGTAAAATAAATAAATCACCACATGGTTTTGGCATCTTTATTTGAGCCAGTAAATCACACTTTATCTCTCAATCGGTGGCTGGCGGATCCTTGCTCCACCCCAGTCTTCCTATTTCACCCCGGGTTTCTGGTTGCTCTTTGTGCGTAGAGACGCGAAGCGGTGCTGGGCTGGCCACGAGCAGTGCGGCGTCACGGCCGGAGCTGCTCCTCTGGCTGGCTCTAAGGGAATCTGTGAAGAAAATAGCGGTTAGAAAAGGCAGAAGAAAAGAGAATACGCTTTGTGTCTCTGGTTCTGCTCAATTTGTTGCTTGTAACTTGTAACTACAAAAAATTCCTTTTTCCCGCCCAAGAAGCAAAGATACAAGTATGTTCCTAGCTTTGTGGATTAATTTGATTTCTCTTAAGAGTTTTGTTTACGAGACCATTGCTGGAAATGTAGGAAAGAGATGTTTGTTACAAAGACTGGAGAATTAAAGTCCTCCAGCTTAGAAGAGCAGAACTCCTTAAACACAGTATGTGCTTTAAATTTAATGAGTACTGCAGTCTGAGAGAAGTTATGTTTAGAGCACGGGATCCAGTATGGATTCTTTACATATTTTAAAACCCATTCATGAATTATTGTTCCTTATGAGGTGTCTTTTTTTTCCCCCCTTCTATATTTGCATTTTCTGATTGATGCAATAAGCCAGATAGCTTTCAGTAGTAAAATAAATTTTCTTTTTCATCATAAACCTTGATGGTTTATGAATAGGCCATTTCATACCCTCCTAAGATATCCGGCCCAGATTTGACTACAAATAGGTAATAATGTAGAGTCAACTTCTGCTTCTGAGATATTTCAGATTTTCTCAGAACTCAGAGGTTTTGACCTCACTGGAAGAAATGCACAAGAGGAAAAGTATTTCCCATGAGAAACAAGCATCCTTTTTATTCAGGTAGTGAAAGGAAAGGACACAAATTTTGGAGTTCGTCATTTCTGTCTTTAAAAGATGTTATTTTAAATCAATTAAATATTCCATTTTCTGTTCATAAGACATGCTGAGCATTGACTCTTGAGGGCATTTCAGCTTGTTACCATCACTTACTTGTTCCAGTTGAAGCCAGGGGCAAAGTTCCTCTTATCTTCACTGACATCCTATGAAAAGGGATGCTTAAACATGGCTTAGTAACTGAAGGGCACGTGTCCCCACTGAATTTTAAGAGCCATTTCAGAAGTTGGATAAATACAGATAGTTAGCTTATGGCGAGCCCTGCGTGGCTCTCACCATGGTGCTCGTGGTACTTGAAATAGCTAATTTGAAGCTATTTCAGATGTGCTTATGTGATTTCTAATCACATCAGTGATAGCAGACCAGACATACCATTAAGGATTTTTTGATGCCTTTTAACACACAAAAATGACAGTCTTCAAGCAGCCATTCCAGCTCGTGTAAAATATTTAACTTGATATCCCGTCAAATATAAATAATTAATAGAAACAAGTTAATGATTTGGTAACAATTCCTAGGAAAATACCTTAGAAAATTGGAATTTGCCCAGACATTTATTACTTACAATGATGGAGATCGTTTTGGAGTAGCAAATATGTCCACCCCAGAATTTACTCTCATTAAAATATTTCATTTCAAGCATGCATGTGCATTCCAAAAATGTCTGTAGTGACTTTTTTTTTAATAGGTGGTTTAGCTGAAAGATCAGTATAACTGTATTTGCGCAGGAGAAGGTTGAACTGTAGTTTTACGTTTGAATTGCTCAGCCAGCAAAGTGATGTATAATAAGCTTTTATAAAAATCCATATCAGAAAGACCCCAAATTCCAGCATTTGCAATGCACAGTGTTTGCATCAGGCTTCTGCTCAAATATCTGAGGATATCGTCGTATCTGGAGAGTTGTCCTGGTGAGCAGAAAGATTGAGGCAAGCAATTAGTTGTGTATTTCAAAGAAAATTCTTTTTATTGGATAGCAATTCAGGACTGTGGGATTTTTTTCTCAGAATATTCGGTTTAGATAAAAGGTGTATAATTTAAGCACTACAGTGGAATCCTGACAGAACTGTCATGCAATTAGTATCAATTATGCTGATTTCAGAATAAATCATAAACTTTTCTAGCCATACTTAAGATGACAGTTTTCTGTTGGATTGTTTCCATTCACCTCCAACTTTGGCTTTGGTTATGTGCTGTTCTGGAGACCCTTTTCCTATCACTATCTGTGACCTGACCCTCTTGAGCTATATTATATCATTCCATTTTGACACCTTTTATCAAACTTTAATGAAATGACCCAGGCAAACAAATTGTCATTAAACTTTCCATCACTTTGTCCCTTGGTATCGTCTTTTATAAATTGGACAGCAAATGTTGTATTGATCTTCTCGTTCTTGCAGCTGAACTTGAAATGACCCAGACTGCTTGTTGTTTATGGCCTAGAGTTGCTTTTCCTTGACATTTCCATCCACAGCATGACATCTCTTTTGTTTTTCTTTCTTTCTTGTGGAGATGAATGAACAAGACATACGGTATCGAGACATCCTCGGTCATGGCAATGGAGGCACAGTCTACAAGTGAGTGTTGAATTTCACTTAAAATTTTTGAAAATAAAATTTAACAGCACTCTTTTTTTTTTTTTTTTCCCCCCACCCTTCATGTTTGCAGTGAGATATAGGTGGGCCATTGCTGCTATGCAGGAAAGATTCTAAAAGAAATTCTTAATATAAACTTTAAGAGTTATCTTTACATATTTACAAGCTATCTGATTTTGGGTGCCATGAGGGCTGGTGCATTTTTATTATCTTTTTAATACTTAGCTTTGAATCCCTCCTGGGTAACAAGTTAATGGTTCACAAGTGGAACTTGAAATGTCCTCAAGCATAATGAATTGCCTTCAGTATTTGCAATGCCATTATTCTTGCTGGCTCACCACGCCTTTTGCTAGCCCAGTACCGAGAATGACACCGGTGGGATGTGATGACACCATTGCTCTGCCCTTTTCTAGCAATTTGAAATTAGTAAATACCCCTCGCACTGTTGCAGTGACTTCCCTCCCTTCGGAGCAGCTTCGCACATAGGCTGATGAATATATTAAATGATAAACTCCCCCAAATTTTGGTAGTGAAGCTTATACCCTGCAGCCAGTATTAATTTTAATATTGTAAAGATTATAATAGCAGAGATATAGTTTTCTCGACAGGAAAGTCTTTCTCATGCATAGTGCAAAGTTTAAACTACATAATGTAATATCTGGTACTTAATAGTCTGCAGTGGTGTATGAAAAATATTCCACTAGGAATTAAGAAATCCATACTTTGTAAGAAAGCCCTGAGGGAGTAATAAAGGTTTCCTCCAGAGAGCTATTTACCATATACAGTAACCCAGCATCCCATTATGATTTTGTTTATACCTTAGACATTTTAACTTTGATATTAACTTTTTTTTAAAAAAATGTTTTAAAAGCTATGGTGCATTTAGTTTAGTTTCTAATTGGCTGACAACATTTCAAAATGACTAGCTTTGGTCTTAAAGGTTTAATGAAAATGGACTTAAAAACCTTAAAGGAACAAATCCCGTCTTTGAATGGACTCTTCAGAAATCAGGTTAGCCGTGTAGATGCAATGTAGTTCAGAAATCTCATTGACGTTCTCTTGTAGAAAGATATTCCTAGACCAAGAAACTTTCAGCGACTGTGTTCTTTTCTGACTTGATAATAAGAAAGACTTGAGAGAGAATTTACAGCTCGGTCAGTGAATTTGTGATGTTTTCTGAGTTAGAGAAGGTTACTTCCCTTCCCCATGGAGGCTCCGGGAGTGGATGTAGGTGGGAGCAACATGGCAAAGGAGAGCCACGGGCTCTGATCCCCGCGGAAGGCACCCAAGGCGCAGTGAGGGACAAGGAACATCCCACAATCTGAGGGAGCCCACGTCTGTCATTGTTACCCAGTTCTGGGCCGTTTTCTTTAGAGAAGTAGCTGGAATAAGGAGCTAGCAATGCGAAATCAAGAGCAGCATAAGACTGGCCATACCAGGTCGTATGAGAAGTCTCTTCCCTTCGTCCCGTGTCTAATAGTGGCCAGTGGCCAAAGTCTACGGAATGTGAACCAAGGCAAGTGACCGTGTGCTTCACTAATCTTCTTGCACTGAGGATCTGCTGAACTTAATGCCTGTAAGCTTCCGTCTGCCCTACTCACAAGGAACAGCTCATGGTGAAGCACTGAGCAACCTGATCTAGTTGAAGATGTCCCTGCTCATGGCAGGGGGGGTGGACTTAGATGGCCTTTAAAGGTCCCTGCCAACCCAAACTATTCTATGATACTATTCCACATTTATTGCGTACACTTAGTGCGTACACTGATACAGTGCTTTTAGGTGCAGAAGGTGGTATGCAAACGTCGCATTCTTTATAATGTTGCCAATTGTGTAGTATGTATTTCACATTTCGTAAAATTCATACCAGAAATTTGGATAAAATGCAATGTAAAGCTAAGCTTGCACTTTTGGACTTCTTTTTGTATTTCTAAAAGGTAGTATAGTCACATGCCTGCTTTTTGTTTAATATTTTTACAAAAATGTTTTTCTCTTGTGATGAATACTACTTTAATAAGAGTCCACAGGAGTGATGAAGGAACAGAGATGTGAATACTCGAGGCACAGAGGATACTAGCACAGGAAGCAATATATAACACTTCTGGCACTTCTACGTTGACTTGCTGCATTGTGTAGGCTGATGGTGTGATCTGCTACGTTAAGTGGTTGAGTGTTCTGGTTGCCTGCAGTTTGGGAAAGTAAAAAATTTTACCTGTAAAAACATGACCCTTCTTCTGTGTCAGGGAAACACTTCTACCTTTCTTTTTCCCTTTTATTGCGTTCATATTTTAAATTAGCAGTTGCAGTGAGTCCACAGTATTTTCTTCAGAGCAAGTGTCGTTCTGCGCTGCTCCAGGGGTTGTGCACCATTTTTGTGTGGATGTCTTACACGTTACTGAAGTTTGGCTTCCTTTGCAATGCAAATAATAGCAGGATATAAATATGAAACAGCATTTTCTCCCAGAACTAGCTCCTAAGCTATGTGTTCCGCTCAGATCAGCCTGAATTTGTTTCTTGGTGCGTTGGATTGAAGAGTTGTACCGATTCGCTCTCCCATCCCTGGAGAGCTGCTGGTTGCCGTTGTTGCAGGGAGTTGGCAGTTATCATGCCATGGTGATGTGCTTCGGACAAAGCACAGACAAACCTTCCTACGTTGGAACAATCACCCCTTCGTAACGGGGAGCCTGTTCTCCCCCCCCAGAGGAGCATCTGTGCTGCACAAGCCAATAAGAAATTGCAAAATGGAATACTTACAGGTAGCTGGATTGCACTAGTCATAGATAGCAGCCTACATATATTTTATTCCAGTAAATCAATGAACATTTGTCAAATAAAATTAATTGCAAACGTTTGGCTGTTTTCCTCTTCCAGCATTCCATGCCTGTCGGTTTGTTTCAGAAGAGGCTGTGTGTAGTATTGATCCGAATCTAAAGAACGAGCGTGTCTGTGTGGTATCTTTTTTTCTTTCTTGCTAGCTGTTTATACTAAGTCATATCCATTATGGCAATGATATATTATCAGCATTCAGCAAACAAGATAGCGTGTCGCAGGTCGCTGAGCAAAAATTTTCAGCCTCTCTTTCCACGTGAATTAACTACTATTGAAATAGTTTATTGAGATTGAAGTATTGATCACTTTTCATGCTAACCTTGGCTTAAGGGGGGAGAGGGGATGTCGTTTTGTTCTCTTTGGAAGACGCTATGTTTAGTTAGAAAATATATTTCATTTATTTGGGTTCTTTACAGCAGCAACTGTTTTATTGCTCGGAGAAGAGGTATCTTAGCTTTATTTTTATGACAGTATAATTATACTTTAGAAATACACTTGATTACTGTGTGTAGCAAAATTGTTCCAGTATATTGGCTTGGCCAATATTGCTATACAAACAACTTTTCAGTCAATTGAGTCTGGTAAAAAATCAATACTTTATAGCAATATTTCTAGTGAGAACTTGCTGAATCTAAATGTTTTTCCTCTTCTAAAAAGAAGGGATTTTATAGTTGTTTGACTTCCTATTTTTCTCCTACCTTTTGATGCTCTATTTGCTCAGTCAAGGAATAATAACAATTACAGGGTTAGGGCAAATAACACTTAATTATTCTTGCTTTTTGATTGTTTGTATATTTAAAAATATTTGAGAATGTACAAACAATCCAAACCTGTATATTCAAAATCTTTGAATATACAAACAATCAGAAAACGAGGATTCTTCCACTGGTGAATAGTGGCAGTACGTACCCTGTCTTGAGTCAAGATTGTCAAGAAAGTGACGGAATCTGCCATAACAAGGACTGGAAGGACGCCAGTATCTTTCTCTTCTGTTTCCATTTGTTGTAGGTAGTTTACATCGTTAACTGGGATTTCCACTTTCTGTGGAGTATCTGAAGTCAAATTTTATTATTTTTTTTGAAACTCTCAGTTACCATTATCTCGTGGAGGTTTGACCTGACAAGAGGATCCTGAAACTGTTACACTGGTAGATGCAAGTCTCCGCAACAGACTTTCTGATTTTTTTTTTTTAATCAGCTATTTTATGGAAGCTGGTAGGATGGAGAATGTACAGTTTGGGCTGCTTCACCGCAGAGGAAAACATCTGTATACCAGTGCATCTATGGTATTTACTTGAATTGCTTTTTGGGAAAAAAATCATTCCTTGGTAAGCCTAAAAGACATTTAAAGTATGTGCTTCTGTGTGGCGTCTTTTAGCTCCATCCTTGGGTGCAGAGCTCTGAGAGACTATTTTAGTAAGATTGCTCCTTTTTCCTTCAGTGAAAGAAGGTTAACATTTTGGTTAGTAATGTGATGTATACGCTCTGCCAGCCAGTCCCAGGGATAGCTACATTAAATTATTTGGACCAAAAATCCTTAGCTGTGTATATTTTGAACCCAAGTGTTACAAAGCAGAGGTATTTATCTCTCGGCAAATAATTACTCTGTGAAGTCTCTCTGACATGGCATGTCTAAAGAATCACTATTTCCATCCTTTATGTACAAGCAAAAAAAAAAAAAATTCTCTTATTTCATATTTTCTAGTTTTTGCTTTGCAGTTGTGTCTAATGAGAAGCGAGATGTTCAAGGAACTGTTCAGGGGATGGTATAGCCTCCTGTGTGCCTGGGATTTTTTTACAATGTGTTGTTGTGTATGGTTTGTAAATCTTTGGATTCTGTTAGAGGAGTCTTCTGCAGCAGCAAGCTATAACGCTCTGTATACCGAAATAAACATAAAGCCCCAATGATGCCGTAATTAATTTGTGAAGTTACTTAGTATCTGGGAGAGAGGGGAGAAAAGGGAGAATTGGTTATCATCTTAGCAAAATGCCGTTAAACCAGACGGCTTCACTTTAAGTTGAGTAATTGGGAGAGATGTGGCTGTTGATGATGTACCGCCCAGAAGAATTGTATAGCTCGGGAAAACGCGGATAAATGCAGAAGCTTAATTTGTTTGAGCAATTTACTTGAGCAATTTTGCTGTTTGGTTGAGTTGTACATTCCAGCATATGCCCGTTTCTTTATTCTCTATCTCAACCAACCTTGGGGTGCCCCATTAGCACATTAAACATAGCGCATGGCAAGACAGCTGGAAAGTTGATGTCTCTTGCAAGACAGCCTGTAAACTGTGCCTTGCAGATCTCTGTAACATTAGCAGGGAAAAGCGTCGTTGGTTCTGGAGTGAGGAAGCTGGAGGTGATTTAGCTGTGTGGGAGAGTCAGGGAGGTGGAGGTGATTTAGCTCTGTTTGCTGGAATGGTGACGGGATAGCCCGAGTTCATCATTGCCTTGAGGAGCTTTGGCTCAGCAAGGTTTGCCCCTTCTGGCTCTTCCCATGGCTTCTGATGGAAGCCAGGACACTGGTGCTGTCATGAAGGAGCTTCCTCAAGATGGTCTTCATAGTCCCAGTTTGTTCTTTAAAAGCAGTAACTGTCCCTCAAACATTGCGGGAAGCCGGTCTAAATCTAAGCAGAGCCGGTGCTCTCCTCTGTTCATTCATTCCTGTTGTTCTCTCTGACTATGCAGTACAAGAACAATAATTTGCCCCTCTTGAAAATACTTTCATTCACGGATTATTTTGGCCCTTTTGCAAAGGAGGGTAGCGTCATCCTCTGCACATGGCAGAGGGCAAATGGAGTCAGGGGCGAAATGACTTTCCCAAGGTAGCAAAGCAGCGACGGAAGCAGGAGCCAAGCCCACCCCTGCAGGTTGCCAGCCCGGAGCGCTGCCAGCCGAGCCACGCGGCTTCGTTGGTGCTGTACTTTCCAGGGGAGGTTCTCACTACATTTTATATATGCTGCTTGTCCCCACCTGGTGCTTGATGCAGCTCTGAAAAAAAGGAAATACAGAAATACAGGCAGGTTCAATGTTTTGTTTGGCATTAAAACAAATCTGTGGCCATGTGAAGTCTGAAAATCGCATCTCCCTGCATTCTTGTGTTGCAGTTGCGGAGGCATTTTCCTTCATTTCCTTTCCCAGGCCACATTCATTTTCTGTTTCTCTTGTTTTATTTTCAGTCTCACTGATAAGTGTTGAAGCAATAATAGCTGGACTAAGTTAGAAATACCTCACCAAATTTCTGCATATTATCATTGCCATTTAAACAAGACTGACCAGTGATTGCTGTTCACTTGTTCCTTTTGACCCCGGCTATCACTTGCCCGCCTCATAAAATCTGTTATGCACAAAAGTGCGTAAAATGAAGATAAAGTACCTCCTTCAAGTCTGACAAGAACCATTCCTTTGCAGAATGGTAGCTGCAGTGAAAGTAAATAAATGAATGGACAGCAATCACAGCCTAGTTGATGAAACTGTTCAATTAAAGCACAGGCATTTACATGGTGTAATTTCCCTAAATTGCCAATGAGCCCCTTTAGACACAACCAGTGTTCAAATTGATTTCAGCATTGATTTTGGCTGAAGCTGATAAATTTCTGCTTGTTAGTTAAAGTAATTTTGCAGAAGACTTTGTACTGCAGTATTGAAGTGTTCATTTAGCTGATGGTTAAAAGAGGAGTTATTTACGGAGGGTTCTACTGTTGTTCTGAGATGGGACAATTCCCCGGTCATCTTTTTACTTTTAATTTTTAAGCTTCAGTATACAATCAATAGGTTATTGAAACTGATTAAAATGTATCCAGCCAGCTGCCTATGGCTGTTTAATTAGAAACTGGATGATTCTTAAATTAAAGTTGTTTTGTTTGCATTGTATCCCGTGGCTTGGAAGATTAAGCGAACAGTAATCCTGAAAATTTGAGTTTGTTGGTGTTACCAATGAGCGAGGTGGCGGGTGAGCGCAGTGCAGCTTGCTTCGCAGCTCGCCCCGACGTGGGCAATATCATCTGTTTCTCGGTTACAAATAACACTCGGTGTAGTAGAGAATTGGTGGGATTAGCCACAGCCAAGCTATGCCAAGCTTATAGTCACTGACGGCTTCCTAGCACAGAATACTTTTTAAAATAATGCTTTTGCTCATAGAAGCGAATGTGAGAAGATAAGGGGCAGAAGAACATGTATTTATGTAGGAATCCTTTTTTGCCATTATGCTGCCCGTGTTGTGTTTCAGACTCTCTCCTTAATCTCTGAGGTCTCGGTGAAGAACAGTGGGTGTAACAACACCAGCGAGGTTGACATTGATTTTTTTTTTTTTTTTTTTTTTTTTTCTATTTCACCCTAGATTCTTTGAAAATGCTTACTCAAAATGCTAAAAATCAACTTCTCAGATATCCACGGACCATCGTAAGGATTAGCCAGCCATACCCAGCCCCGATGTATAACCACCTTCCCTGTACGTCACCACCGCTGTTTTAATGCCGATGGCAGGGAGCGATACGAGAGGAGCAATGCCAGAATTGTTTCTAGCCTGTTGCCCATCACGATGGTATCTCAGTGCCACCCGGTAGTGAACGGAGCGGTGCAGCTAACCTTGCGGCGTTTATGCTCCCAGCCTGCTCCTGGGGAACAGCAAGCTTTCCACTGGAAGCTGAACCATGATTAGAAGAAAATGCCTTTCAGCTATTACAGTGAATACCTAGAAAACTTCTGCTTCTTGGCACAGTTCTGTTTTCTACTACCGGTCATTACTGAACAGCCCTGTTTTTCCTTAGTAGTTGTTACGCTGTGTCACGAACGCACCTCTCATGAACAAATGGTTTGATAATGCAGAAAATCCAGCTTTAGGTCTCCTCGTGGAGACACGTTGGTGCCTAAATTGCCATCACCATAGGATGTGACGTACTTTTTTGGCTGACTTGCTTCCGATTTCTTCCTAAAATTGTGATGTATTTACGTTGTACTGGCAGGCTTTATGCTGTGTCAGATAACGCCTGTCCGTGTCAGTCTGAGCCGATGACTGTCAGCTGTCTTTCGTCCTTTCTGCTGGTTTAAATCGAGCAGCTAAAATACATTCCCGTGTCTGTATCTGACCCGGGTTGGTCCTGTGGTAGCAAGGGACCTAGTGTTGGTGGCACCACAGCCTCCGCAAGCGGTGCCAAGGCTAAGCCCTCTCCGCCTTTAGTCTCTCTAAGGAATGGGACTGAATTGCAGTGGGATGGGCGCGAGGAGGAGGAAAGCTCGTAATCCAGTTTGCAAAGGTTGACCCTGAATGTTTGGCTGCAGTGGAGAAGGAAGACTTGTGTAAGTGGTAACAGATGGAAATAGTAGTAGGTTACAGCACAGAAGAGGTGAGGGATTCACTCTGCTGTGCTTAGGCTCAGATGCCAAAACTGCCTCTTTCCCACAGAGATGGGTTAAGTGAGACATTCTGCTATTCGGTGACTTTAAAAATTTAGATACAAGTATATTTTTCTAGTTTAACAACAAATCATTTTGCAATCAGTAGTCAAGCATCTGTAATGGGATTTTAGATAGAGGGGAGGTTGGCGTAGGTTGCTGTTTGAACTAGCACAGCCGCCATAAAAGCTCCTTTTTACAACTGCTGTGCACTTTGGATTTCCTGTGTTAACAGCCAGAGAGTCGGGCTAATGTGTTTGTCGGTTGCAGAAGGCAACAACTGTCAAAGTGTTTATTTCCTAGAAACAATTTGAATCTGTTTCTTTAGATGGCTATGGAAGTACGTGACAATTCTATCATTAGACTGCCAGAGTCTGACCAGGAGCATGACAGACAGTGGCAGTGCTAGGAAAAAGATGGGAAAAGAGAGAAAAAATTAACAGTAAACGGAATCTGTGGGTGATTTGCTGCATATAGTTTGCAGCTGGTGACTGGCATGTCGTTCTGCAATGCATAACACTTAGAGAATTGTGTTCATCTTGCGCGACACTGACACAGTTATTTTGCTCTCGGTTATTTCTCATAGAGCAGGAAAATGTTCAGTTTGACTTCATTTGGTGCCCTTACAGCGGAAGGTGCTGCTTGCTACAACCGTCGCTTTTTGCGTTAACTTTTTAACTCGAATAAGAAATCCGGGGCTTCTAGGTGTATGTTCATTTCTGCTAGGAAATACTCTGCCATGGTCCCAGAGACCTTTTGTGCGTGTTATTCCGTGTGTCAAGTGAGAGGATGTCTGGAGGTCTCTGCAGTCCATCAGTGCAGTGCTGCGGGTGAGCTGATACAGATACGGGGAAGCAGGACAGCGCGCGCGAGTCTTGTCAAGTGAAAAGATGTCTCGATGTTCTTAAGAAATGTGCATAATGAATACGTACCAAGGCGTGAAGTAGAAGGAAACCTATTTGGGAGAAAGGACCTGAAATATTTACTTTTATTTTTACTTTGTGGCCTCAGGTTGCTGCTTGGGAAGTTCAGATATTGGGAGCAACCTCTTTGCAAGTTAAGATGGTGCAGCACGGTAACAGGGCACGAGAGAGGCGGGGGATCTCCGTCCTTGGGGCTTTCCGCACGGAGCTGGACAAGGCTACGGCTGAGCTCGTCCACTGCTGCAGTCCCGCTTCAAGAGGGGGCTGGATTAGGTGGTGTGCAGAGGTCCCTTTCAACCGATCTTTCATCTACCAAAAGCATCGCTTAGCAGAACGGCATGCCGATGCGTTGCGTGAGCCGGCAGAACTACGGCAGATCCGGGTTTGCGGCATTAGCCAGGAGTTTCTCTGGTGGCTGGAGCGGAGGGGAGGGGAGCATTGCATCCCTGCGTCCTGCCGCCACGTCGCTCGTGTAACGCTACTGTCAGTCTATCATCTTGTCATATTTGCTGATGTTAGTTATATTTCTAGGAAGGGAACGGACTGACTCATTGGCATAGCAGGCAGGTCATGGCTTTCCCTTGAATCGTTTGGTCTTGCCAAGGAATATTTTATTGATTAGAAATTGTTTCCGTAGCTATTGGGGGGAAAAATATGTCCTGGTGGCCAGAGTGAGCAGATGGGAAGCAGGATCTTCTGCGTGGTAGGCTGCTGAAGGCCGCCTCAGTGCTTTTCTGCATCAGCAGTAGTAGTGTGATAGAATAATTTTAATGAATTTCTGCTTCTAGGGAGTGTCTGCATTTATTTCGGGTTTTCAGGTAATAGTAAACTCAGTTTGTAGTATAAAGTTATTGTATATGTTAGGAAAAGCTGCTTGAGAAAGCTCCGGGATCTTTGCCTACTCAGCCTGTGCTTCTGATGTGACCATCCTTAAGTCACTTGTACGCGGGCAAATGCTTTACAATTAAAAATTAGAAAACAAATTGAAAATGGCTGTTTCTTTTGAGCATCTGCATGTTGAAAGCTGAAGTTAGTTCTTTGTTGCCCTGGAAGAAATTATACCACAGCCGCAGGAAGTACTGCAGCTTCCCACTGTGCTTTTAGGTACAATTTCTCACAGGGAGAATATAAAAGTGTTGGTCTTAGGAAGTTTGAAGAGGGAGAAATTTTTTGTTTGACATCTAAGCTGTTTATTGAGAAGCTCGTGCATGTTCTGTTTGGTTGGGGTTTTTTGTTTTACTTTTGAACTGAGTGAGTAGAAACTCACCATATTCAGTATAGGAAATCGTTAGTATTAAATATTTGGATGGGCAGTGGTTTATTCCATAAAGAGGTTTGAGGCAAAGCATCTCACATTTCTCCTCTGGTTTTCTTTGCAGTAGATCTCGGGAAGAACAAAACAGGCAGTGTAAAATTCAGTTACCTTTTTCTTCCTTTTCCTTTTTAAAACAGAATCCAGCTGCTTCTGATGCTTTTGTTTTTTAATTTGCTTTCCTGTAGAAATACATCTTATATAGCGGGGGGAGAGGTGCTGAGGAGTTGGCAGCTCCCCCAAAGCCCTATTCTAGTTTTCCGTCATATTGATTTTTATTTTCTGGAACACAAGGGATGCACACGCCGTACTCCGCAGTCCATCAGAAGTTTTTTCCGGCTTAGCTGGAGGGCTTTGTTCGAGCAGAGTGCACGCCTGCTCGCGCAGTCTTTCTTATTCCCCAGAATAACCCAGCTTTCGCCACGGAGCTGGGCAAGCCGCCTTTGCGGGGCTCCCTGAGGGGCACTTGGTTTTCAGAGGAGAGGAGACAAAGTTGTGCTAAAGGACTTGGCTCTCATAGGTCCCTTTGGGGCTTTAAATGTCTAGGGATATGGTTAATAGTCAAGGTTAATAAAATATTTGACACAACTGTGCCAGTCTTGCTTAGAAGCTGTTCGTTGTGGTGGCTGTAGGGGGCTCAGAATAATGAACTCTAGTGGGAATGGGAAGGAAGAGATTTAAATTTCTTTTCCCCGGTGGGAATGTTTCGAAACACGCGGTGGTTGAAGTCTGCCTGTCCTTATACAACGCGTGGCAGCTTTAAGCCAACTTCTCCGCATTGGGTGCCCGCGCGCGTTCACTAGAACTTCCCCAAAGGAGATGTCTGCTGTGCCCTCCACCTTGCGTTACCGCGGGGTGCCGTGGCGGGGGCAAGGCAGGCCCCCCCGCCCTCACCACCTCCCTGTCTCGCTTCCAGCTTTTTTCCTCTGTTTGTGCCCTCTTCCTCGAAGCTCGCGCAGTGCTTTCTGCCTACCACCCTGCCTCTCTTGCTGGAATATATGCTCTTCCAAGGAGGTCTGAAGGTTGATACTTTGTTCTCTATCCTCCCTGAAGATTTCCTCCTCCTTTAGTGAAATCTATAAAAATCTTGTTGAGAGTTATCATTCTGAGCTATTAAAACTTAGTTTTAATTCGACAACAATCTCTTAACTTGGTCCCTGCACCAGGTAGTGCTAATATTAAGAGGTGCACTCCTTTCTCCATACTGCTCATCCCCGTTCTCCTCATATGGCGATTATTAAATTGGTTACTTGATTGAGTGCAGAGTTTGTCCCATATCTGTATTGGACATAGGAACTAAAATATACTTCTGAGCATCAAGCAAGAACAGTTTGCTTGTGTGAAGAATTTTCATTTTCTGGGGAAAATTAGTATGCATTATTTTCTTGTATCCCATATATATTCCGAGACAGATGCAATTTTCAACCACTAGCCTTTACTGTTCTCTTTGAAGATGTCACTGGAGATCAGCTTAAGATATCTACAACTTTTTGTACTATCTCGTCTTCTTACAGGCTCACAGCAACTATTTTCAGTTGGGCTTTGGTGAATTTGAAAAGAATGCATCATCTTATAAGACCGGTATCCCAAAATGGAATGCTGAACACTGCTTTTTGTTTTTCTTTTGCTTTTTTTTTTTTTTTTTTTTCAATAACTTTAATCATTTTCCTCAGCCTAAAAAAATGCTGTGCCTACAATAGCTAACAACTGCCTATTTTAAAACAAAATAACAAATTAGTTGGGTGTGGGATGCTGGAATTACATCTCTTTATGTGCAGAAATTGAGCACCAAATGAATTATCTGATTGCTGTTCTGTTTGTTTTTCTACTATTTTAATAAACACTGTGTCAATATTTTTCAATATATACCTAAAAAGTATTTTTAGTAGTGGAGAAAGGTGTTGCTAAAATGGTTATTGATCTTGTAGCATTTCCATTAGTTTGTACTTAAAATAATAAAACGTCAAGTTTGTGGTACATGCAATTCTCCAACTAACTTGAGTGGAGCCTAGATCAGGCCCTGCATAAGAATATATTCTTAATTTGTCCCAGTACCTGTTAGGCCTCTCCACAGAGTAAAAAGAGCAGTTGTCTCATGGCGTTTGTCTTACAAATTCCCAGTTTAACCAAGAGGCAGAGAGGGAATGGAACGCACGTTGGAACCAGCTTCCTGCAGTTGGCAAATTGCAACAAAACTTAAATGATAACTTTCATATTTTCAATAGTGGACATTGGCATCAGGTGTTCAAAATGACTTCTTAAACTTCTGATCGTGGAGGTTGGCTCTCTGTCTCTTTGATTTCTCCTTCACAATAAATGATTTATAACCACCTATTCTCAATCATCCGTTATAGCTTTTGCAGCGGGTCAAAAGCAAACCAAAACCAAACGCCAACAAAAAAAGAGCAGAAAAATGAACTTGTTCTCCCAGAACTTTCTGCAAGGAATGAAATTTTGTAGATGTCAAAACAGCATTTTCCTCGAATATTGTGCATTTCAATGCATTTAATTTCTGCGCTTTACATTTGTCTTTAAGTAGTTCAGCAGCTATTTAGCAACTGTTTTCACTCGTCTTTAACATCCATTTGTCTTTGCTGTTAGGCATTGCTCAAACGCATTCCCAGCAAGAGGAGTTGCTGCTGTAACTGTTTATTAGGCGACATCGTTTGCCCACCATCCTGGAAGATTTTTAAGTGTGTTCACTGAAATGTACAGCGTTGCTGAGGAACCTTTTGCATTTTGCTACTTTGCTTCGTCTAATGATCTGGTTCTCGAATGATGAGTTTGTTTACTTACTTTTGGAGGTGACACCGCAATCTGTGAGAGTTGACCCTTGAGATGAGACTTCACATTACTTATAGAGTATGAATATTAGTTTAATCTCCTCGTAGACATCCATAGATTTACTGACGGGTGCAGTACGCACAAAAAGTATGTTTTTCTTCATGCTGTGCACATCGTTCTGTGGGATTTTTTTTTTTGTGCATCCTTCTGAAGCTACATAAAGGTACTAAATCTTCAGGCTTCAGCTGTGCTGACTGTAACCAAAATGATCAATTCCAACTTACAGTTCTACGTAATATCTTTTTTTTCTACACACTCATTGGAAGGGGTAATTACTGTAGCAACTACAGACTAATTTGAAGTGTTAGCTGTTAATTAAAACACTACAGAGGTGTACGGTTGTCTTTTGGTGTAACCAAAGCCCCTATTCAAACTTCATTAATCACTTTACAGTTATTGTGTTGAGGAAGGTCAGGACAATCGAGATGCCGGATCAGCCTGGAGTAAACAAATTCCTTTCCTCCCAGGTAGCATGCCATTTGCAAAGCCACTGGACACGCTGTACCCATGGGCATGGTATCTCCTTTGTGATCCAATTCTCAGCGATAATTAAATGTTAAATTGGTACTGTCAGTGCTCTGTAAACCAAACCAGGTATCTGCCCTCTGCTGGAAATTTAACCCAAACTTCCACGGATGAATTAGCGTGCATCATAATTAAATAATCAAGTCTTCCCTTTTAATTCACTTGGAAACAGGAGATCTCTCTTATGGAAAAAAGATCGGCTTTCTTGACAAGCTAATTAAGTTGCCAAACTGTCCGGCACAGTACATATTAAGCTAACAGACGTTGAGCATGCTATCTCAACCTGTTCATTTTCTTATCATTTCTGCTCATCTTAAGTCCATAATGTTTTGCCACTGTTGATTCATCCATAGTTACAGCAGAGTTCATTGATTCCGTTGGATTTGTTGAGGATGCATTCAGCTACCGGGCTGCCAGAGCGCCGTCTGAGGGTTTTGCTTTCTGCATCTTGTACTGATATTAAATAACACTGATTTTTTTGATAGGCCTTTTAAAAACTGTGTTTGCTCCAAAAAGCTCATGCTGCTCGGTTACATAAATGGTTATCTGTGACTTATTAAATTAAGGTGAAGTTTTTAGAAACTTCCAAGCTATTAACAAAAATTATATAAGTGCTCAAGGTTATAAATAAGATTAAACAACAGTCTCACCCTGTACTATGTATGATATTAAAAAAAAAAATAAAACCCCAAACTATTAAAGCCTTTCTTCTTCAGTAATAATTGCTAGAGGTATATAGTGGTAAAATATTATAATTCTTTAAAGTTAGTGCCACATATATGACATTACTGTGCCTGGTGTCATAAATCAGTATGAGACAATAAAACTAGTGAAGAGGAAAACCTTTAATGGTTTTGTTTTTATGCAAAATTACATCGGATTTTTAGTAGGCATTTTTTTCTCCTACCTTTTTATTTTCTTACGAGTTCATGGTTAGGAATACACAAGTTGTTGTTAAACAGCCAATTAGAAAAGTTTGTCTTCAGAAATGAAGACAAACTGCTCTTGAAGTACTGTGGAAAATTATTTTGGATGCATACAAGCATTAACAATAACGCTTATATTTGCACGACATGCCAGTCTTAAATACAAATGCAGAATGTTCCTTTCACTAATACTTTCTGTGGGTCCTTAGGTTATGGTAAAGAATCCTTCATTACCTGGTTTACTCCACTTTAATTGGTATAGCTGTGTATCTCACTGTCTTACCACTGACAATACTTGTAGGACTGTCAAACTTGCGTGATAAACCTTGTTTTATGTGAAGATTCTGAATAATGGATATATCATAATTTTATTTCATTCAATGAAGATGTGAAAGGGCATAAATTCATACTTCCAGGTTTGCTATTACACTGTACGAAAGTCTTCAGTGTGTAGATCTTATATGAAACATGCAGATGTAAAAACCCACTAAACTGTTTCTTTGTAAGTAGATTCTTTTGATCAACTGTTTCCATCAGTCTTTCTTTAGAAATGCTGTATAAAATTGGTTTAACATAAAACGTATTAGCTCCAAGTCATTTTTCTGTGAAAGTAGTGTATACATGTTGCACATATGTATAGACGTAATTTTGTGTGGTCTCATGTTATTTAATGTTTTCCCTCATGCAGGGCGTATCATGTCCCTAGTGGAAAAATACTTGCAGTAAAGGTAAGATATTACAGTAATTTTCTACCTCTCTTTCGTCCTCTCCATTCGTTCTTGACCTTGGTTTCCTTCCCCTCCCTCCGATTGTTAGATCTCAGTTTGGCTTAGCGCATTAAAGTCCACGTTGTTTAAGCAGGAAAACTCTAGTCCGTAAATCAGGTAATTCCAGATGAATGCAGAGTTCCCAGAATCCAGGTTTCTCCCGCCGGGAATTGTTTGGCACCGTGTGTAGGTTCCACCACATCTTCTCAGGGGGTTACGAGGATGTTCTGGTTTTTTCTCGTTAGCGTTCTTGGCAGCGAAGCTGTATACTGTAGGGTTTTGTGGTCAGGTAAATACCAGTCTTGTCTGAAAGTTCACTTAAAGGTGTGGTAAACAGTATGCCAACTCTTGTATGCAATCCGTTAACGTTAAATGTGTAAATTAAATTATTAATACAGCTAATCTATACAAAAATATTGAAATATGTCCTTTTTAATATAACGAACTTTTAATTTGGCAATTTTCTTAAAACTCAAAGCGGTAGATACTTTTGGAAAACAATTGTGGCAGTTGTACAATTCCAATTAATAGTTTGTGATCTTAAAAATAGGTATATTTAAGAAAATTTATGGAATTCCTCAGAAGACTGTAAAGTGGGCTTTTTATATAATTTCTTTTTTTTTTTTTTTCCCTGTCTTTTCTTTAGTTAATCATTTAATACTGTTGTAACTGAGTTAAACTGAAAGAATGTGGGGGTGGGAGAGGAGGGCAAGAGAAGGAGTGATGGGAGCTGTTTGCTGCAAGCAGAATTGGTGTTAAATGGAATTTAAGGACATAAGATTATACTAAGACTTCATTCGAAGCATTTATATTTGCCAGGCAATATTTACATATATGGGTAACTTTCAGATTTGGGCTCGGATTGTCTTGTGGTTCCAATCAGATATGATTTACTCAGAGGAGGTTCTGCCCATGTTTGGGCTTTGCTGAGGATCGCGTAAATAAATCCCTTCACCCCTCTAGGAGAAAAGCAAACGCTTGCTCCTGGATTTGAAATGAATCTTTACAGGAAGAAAATACGGACATTGAAATAACATCCAAATAACTGCAAAGGGTATGGAATACAAATATCACTTGAAAAAGTTTTTGAAAAAGTTACTTTGAAAAAGTTCTTTCAAGTGTATCTGTCACTCCTAAACCTGTCATGAGCAGTTAGACAGGAATTCTCTGAGTGGTAATAGCACAAAAGCACGGAAAACTTAATATTGAAAAATATTTTTTACTCCAACTTTCAATGTGGAACTAAAAAAGCTCTTCCCCTAAACGCTGGGGTGGCATGAGGATGCTGCTTTCCCCTGGTCCCTACTACATTGCTGCCTCAAATAATCTTTTTTGAGCTCTACAGAGAGCATCCTCTGTGCCAGCCCTGCTCGGCGGCCGCGTTGCTGCTCGCCAGCCTGCCCCGTGCTGCCGGGGGCTGCGGGTGCCCTCGGAAGCTGCCGGGAGAGGAGGTGGAGCAAGAGGAAAATCACACAGGCAGGAGGGGAAATGAGTTCACCCTTTGCAAGGTTAATTGAAATCACCTCCCTGTGGCAAAAAGCCTTTTCCCCCAGCAATTTCACCTCCGTGTTTCCCTTAGAGTCCAAGGGTTCGGTTAGTCCCCGTGGATAATTAGCAGGCTGAAGATTTGGGAAACTGGGTTCTCTTGTAGATACTACCCATGGTGGTCCTCGTACTCTCAATTCTATTTTTTACGCGTGATTTTTAGAAGAAATATTGCACCAACACGTGTATTATCATAGTTAAAAATATGCTCACAAGCTGGAGGTCAGGAAACCCGCTCTCGTAGTGATCGTGCCGGCTTGCTCTGTTAAGAAAATTACTGAAGACGTCTATGGCTCAGCATAGCCAGCGGTAAAGAGGACGGTAACGCCAGCGTCTTGATGGGATCGTCACACGGACAAAGTGTTTTGACAGAGGGTTACCACACTAATAAGAACATCACTGGATGGACCTGTGAAGGCAGAGTTCTGCATTTTGGGGGCTTTTTTTTTGACGATAAGATACAGATTTCATAGGACAAGATAACATTCTGAAAACCCATTGATTAAAATGCTTTCAGCTGGTAGTTAATCTTGCAAATACATTGAACAGGAGAACAAACCAATGGCAATACCTGTATTGTAGACCAGAGCTGTCCCTGTCATTACATATTTTATGTAAATTTACATCTAGATAATGTGCAGAGGATTTAATAGATTTTTCTCTGGTAACTTTTTTCTAAATAGAGGGAAAAATCTGAATGAAAAATTTGAGCATACACCAACTGATTGCTGTTCTTCAACTGCCTTTAGTTTCTCCTGCTCTTAAGCTAGCATTTAAATGGACCATTTGATTAATCATTTGTATACTGACTATAATACTCCCAAATTTCCTTTGAGTTGTACATACTGTAAAAGACAATTATGTCGCCACAGATTAAATAAGTGAATTAAAACAGAATAGCAGCTTAATTTGACCTGTGATTTTGCTCTCGTTCCCTTTAGTGGAACGTATGCCACTCCAGCAAATAGATGAAGTCATCCATGACAGCTTGTGATGAATTGCCGTATTTATACTGTATATTTTAATAGCCTCACACTAATTTAAATTGAGCACAGAGTAAATTATAATTCAGTCACTTGACTGCTTGTATTTAACTTGACAACTCATCCTTATTTGTCCTGGAGGTGTAGTGGAGAGCAGAGGAAATATGCTCAGGTATTCCTCTTAAAAATTAACCCTTTTCACTTGAAACGTTAGCTATGTTGAGTTCACGTACGTTATAAGCATGCCAAGCAGTTTCAAGATTGCTGTATTTTAGGCAGGAACGTGATAAGGAAGATGTGCAGAAGTGCTTGGAGCCCCTTGCTGAATCTCAGAGGACTGCCATGTCATTTAAATTTTTTTTAAAAAAAAAAAAAAAAAAAGCCTAGTATCCTTCTGCAGCTCTACCTGCGAGGCACCATGTCGACTAGTTTTGAAATCAGGGCAGGGTCTGGAGCTCAGAGCTCGGCTGCCAGCCCCTCTTCCCCAGCCAGACCAGTTTACCCTCAGCCCTGTCGCCGGAGAGGTCCTGTTCATCTGCGTCCCTGAGGCTCTGTCACCCCTTGGCAGGCGTGGGGGTCAGCAGCAACCTCCCGAGCTCCTCTGGTCCTCCGGCTTTGGTTGGCACCTTCTGGTGCAAACTTCAGCTCTGCTTCTGCAGAGTTGAACAGCGCGGTGGGAGCTCACAGCGTGTTAGTCTGTGCCTGATGAATTCAGTTTTGCTTCAGTAATTCTGAGAAAATCACAGCGACTTTTTGCTACAACGTTCTTTCCAAAAGTGCCATTTTGGAAAAGTTTGTTGGCTAATGTTACGTCTCATTTGCTTCCCCGTGTTACAGTTGTGGAAGTTGCAGCCAAATCCTTATTCACAGCTTCTTCCTTGGTAGCAACGGGTTTGAGGAGGTTTGGGGTGGTTGTTTGTGGATTTGGGTGTTGGTTGGTCAGTTGTATTTTTCTTGCTTTAACAGCCCATGCTTAACACGTATTCTTAAAAGTTGTCTCACCCGTGCAAACTTCATTTTCTAAATGGGCTTGAAAATGTTATTCAAAAGGAGTATGACCATGGAGATTACAAATGCAGATTAAGGCAGTGCTATATAGATTTAATTTTGCTTGTTCTGCCCCCATGTCAGCGCTGTAGATGTCAAGGCTGGAGGAACGTTATGTTATCAGATGGGTGTCTCTTGTGTTGGAAGTCACGCAGGCCACGCATGTTTAGATGGAAGAAAACACTCCCATACAATAGTTATGCAGAGAAAGTGAGACCGTGCTCTTTCCTGATTTATTTTGTGGTGGTATATGCTGGCCATACCATTGCGGCACGCTTCTGTGTGTGCCCTACCCTATAGTATCCTCCCCTATACGCTTGTAAAGAGAGTAGCTCTGCTTTTCCAGGTTGTCCTCACTATTAGAATGCAGGGTCTGTATGTAATTATAGTTAATGCAAATCAGCCAGAGACCTTTCTTCATGCCAGGTCTTGGTTGATGGGACGTCAGTGATGTATTTGACACTGATCATGCTAACTAGTCGCTGCTCAGGTCGGTGAAGCCTTCACAGTGAACGAGGCAGGGAGATTTCTCACAGTGAGTAGAATTTAGTGAGATAAAATTTAATTTTACACTGTTGACAAGATTAAATTCTGTTAATATTCAATGGGTAAAACTGATGGTATTCCAGCAAATTATTTTAAGTTTTTCATGCTGGAAAAATGTAAGTGAATATTGTTGGCAAATGATTATTGATCTAGACAAGTGTGTTAAACGTTTCTTGGCAGCCCTGTATTACACTTACAATTTAGTTTAGTGACAGCTTTTATAAATAACCCTAAAGCAAACTCTTGATAGAAACAGGTTATCGTTTTTTTCTTTTAGACAGATTTTGATATTGTAACATGCATGTGTTTGGAAGTGGTCCCTGTGTTTTGTTTCATCAGCAGTATATGCAGCCTATAATATCTATTCTGCTAATTCTGCAGGTTGACTACATTTTGTTTGCCTTTAACTTAAAGTATTAAACTGAAGCACTGTGTGGCAGCAGACTGAGCCGGGCTTAGTGCATTTGGAGTCCATTTTGGTTTGTATAGCCATACTTAATAATAAAGCGTGCAACTAATCATGACAAAGAATTCTTTGTAAAAGTTGACTTTCAACACTGGTTCTGCCAGAACCAGCAGCCCTATTAAGAGGGTCGGTCTTGAAGATCCTGAAAACTGCAGGCACTGCACCCCCACCTTCACTGCAGCACTTGGTACTTCAGTCCTGCTTAGCAGCCTGGCACAAAATGGTGAAAACCAATGGCGTGGATGAAGGAAGCAGGTCGAGGGAGGGGATTCTCCCCCTCTACTCCGCTCTGGTGAGACCCCACCTGTAGTACCATGTCCAGCTCAAGGGCCCCCAACACAAGAAGGACATGGAACCTACTGGAGCAAGTTCAGAGGAGGCTACCAAGATGATCTGAGAGCTGGGGCACCTCTCCTACAAAGCCAGGCTGAGTGAGTTGGGCCCGTTTAAGGAACATGTGGATGAGGCATTGTGGGACATAGTTTAATGGGCATGGTGGTGTTGGTTGATGGTTGGACTTGATGATCTTACAGGTCCTTTCCAACCTTAGTGATTCTGTGTTCAGCCTGGAGAAGAGAAGGCTGCGGGGAGACCTTCCAGCACCCTTCCAGTACCTGAGGGCGTCCTACAAGAAAGCTGGAGAGGGACTTTTTGACAAGGGCATGAAGTGATAGGACAAGAGGTGATGGCTTTAAACTGAAAGAAGGTAGATTTAGACTAGATATAAGGAAGAAATTCTTCACTCTGAGGGTGGTGAAGCACCAGAACAGGTTGCCCAGAGAAGCTGTGGATTCCTGCAAGTGTTCAAGGCCAGGCTCAATGGGACTTTGAGCAACCTTGTCTGATGGAAGGTGTCCCATGGTGGGGGGGTTGGAACGAGATGATCTTTAAGGCCCCTTCTAACCCAAACCATGCTATGATGATTCTGTGGCAGAGAGTGGCTGGTCTGAGCTGCTGAGTGCTCCAAGTCAGGTTGGTTGTAGTGGTGAGGAGTGCTTTGGTGATGCTTACCTAAGCGTCTGTACCATCTGCATTTTTTCTGTATATTTAAAAGTTTTCCGTGTTTCATACAAATATATAACGTTATGAATTTATATAAATCAGGGTGTAAATATTAAAGAAACTGAAACTGTAAGAGCGGTGGTAGGAGCCCCTCCAGTATTCAGAGATACTTTCAATGCTACAGTACTTAGCCCTTAGAGGTAGCATCAGCACGTTCAGCAAGGCCTGCCGGGTCATAGCCTTCCTGGCTTTTTCACAAGACGTCTTTGCACCAAGAAGAATCGGTGCTGGGCGGATGAGGAGGCGGCCGTACCGAGCAGGAGCCGGGAGGTGATGGCACTTCGGGTGAATAAGGGGCAACTCTTGAGTTTACCAACCTGCAGATGTACCATGCCTGCTCTTTACGTTACGTGTGGGGCTTGTGTTCAAGTTCTAACTCATCCCTTGGTCAAATGGTTAAACTGCAAATCTTATGAAACTTCATGGATAAAATTGGCTGTTTTCTTATGACTGACTTTTAAAAGTAAGTAAGTCCATCCTTCCATTTTCATTTCCTTTCTTTGCTCATTGCTCTGTTAAAATATTCCTGCCACCTATTCCTCTCTTTCTCACATAAGGCTAATTAATACATAGGTCTTCTCTTTTGGTGTTTTGGGTTTTTAGTTTGTTTGGGTGGTTTTGATGTTTGTTTTATTTTTTAATTTCGAATCATTCGCTTTTTCTGTCTGTGCTAATCATATGTCTGTTGTTTGTATTTTAGGTCATACCCTTAGATATAACACTGGAACTCCAGAAGCAGATAATGTCAGAGTTAGAAATTCTTTATAAGGTACATAAATTTTCTCATTTTGATTATTCTTCCTTATAATCATCTTACAGCAAATTTTAAAACAGGCTTCTCTTTTTTTCCCTTTCTTTTTCCAGTGTGACTCATCATATATCATAGGATTTTATGGTGCTTTTTTTGTAGAAAACAGAATTTCATTGTGTACAGAGTTCATGGATGGTGAGTTGTGTATCTAGTGTGCTTTCAATTGCTAAGCATGCAAATGGGAAAATAATATAAAGATGTGCTTTTCCAGAATGGAGCAAAATGCAGTAGTAGGACTTGAAAATGTGAAATATTGATAACCTTGCAGGTAGTTCTTAAAAGCCAGGTTAGTATTGTATTCTCCATGGTATGCTGTATTTTCCCCGAGTGCAACTTCGCTTACTTTTATTGAAAATGTAAATAGAAGAGAAATAAATGCTGGCTTAATTTGTGGTTTGATATTTGAATCTTCCATACAATCTGTCCTCACTGACAAAACAGCTGTTCCTCACTTTTCCTGTTTTGATAGCCAAAACAGATTTTCTTTTAAAGAAATCTATTAACCCAATGTCCTGTGTGTTTTCAGTGGAAATCGTCTCTTAATTGCAAGAGAAGGAATTATTCTCTAACACAGCTGTTTAGCAGTGCTGCGCCGAGTTTCTTTTTGAGTGCACTCGTGTTTCTCCCACTGTGAATCTGCAGGCCAACAGTATCCCCTTCCCCACAAGCTGATGCTACCGGCACGGTGGCGACGTCTTAGTACTTTGCTTTGAAATCTTGTGCTGTCTGGCGTTCTTGGGGAAAAGGCAGGAAAACTGTACTGATTACAGCAATTTATAATCATTGCTGCCCTCTGCGTATCCATTCGGAGAGCGTGTCTCATGACAGATGCGGTCCCCTTGTGTCTCGCGCGCAAGAACCCCCTTCGCAGCGTTCAACTTTTAACAGCACGTTGTTTTTACAAGCGACAGTCTATTACTCTCTCCAGGATTTTCTTATGAGCCAGCATTTTATGTCCTTTCCAGGTTTTTCACAGAGGTTCAGTTAAGCTGGGTATAAAGAAGTAAGGATCTTGCAAATAATTTACTATGGAGGGAAGGCTCTCAGGCAGGAAAAATTTCCAAAGCCAAATGTGTGTCATTAAGCATCTTGAGTAGCTTCTTGCTGGTGGGGACCACAGATAAAGCCCTTTGGGGTTTTATGGTGCATTTTGGTTTCTCCCTGTTAAAATGGTCTGTTATTGCTGTTATTTCTCTCCTTTTACACTTACTACCTCTGTCCCCGTGATCATTGTGCCCCACTTCCAAGCACGAGCGTTCTCTCAGATTTTCTGTGTTTGATGAAAATGTCTTGTATTTATTCAACAAAGACCAGAAGTTAAATTCTTTGCTGTTCTCGTGCTGTGTGGCTATTAGCCATTTCTCTCTTCTGTCCTTGCAGTCGCACTCTGGCTTGCAAGCCTGTGCTAGCAGCAGTCCCGTGCAGTAAGGAAGCACCTGCTCATGCCGAATCGTGCGTCTGCCTAGAGTACCTATGCTGCTGCTAATTCCGAGATTTTTTTTTTTTAAAATGACGGACATAAATGCTCGCGGTTCTGAATTCTTGTTTGAAAATGCTTAAGCCTTTAGGGTATGCATCCCTCATGATGTTACACAACGATGGTGTTTACTGACCATGCACAAATTACTTGGCATTATCCTGGAGATGACCTCTGGTCTGCCTCATGTTGTGCACTCCTTCTGGCAGAAGGCAACGGCAGTCATTTAAAGGAAGAACAAAATGCAAATAAAGGGACCTTGCCTCTTTTTTTGCCCCTCAGACCTTTAATTTTGATGCGTGAGGATGCAGGTTAAGATAAGAAAAAATGCTTTCTCATCCTGCAGATGAACAGCTTTAACCTTGACCTTTTTTTAGTCTTTTTGACTGTCTTAGGCCCATTTGTAACGTTTCCTTGAGTCCGTATCGCGTGACTCTTGTTTGCCCAGTTGTATGCTGTGCCACGTTACAAAACATAGGTATTTCCTTTTTGAATTACCTAGATACAGGTGGTTCTGCCTCATTTGGGATCCTCATGGCTTCGGGGTACACATAGGGGAAAAGTGCGCGTATGCCACTGTATTGGGTCATTCCTGGCCCCTGGAAGCAAGAAAAAGCCAAGTAACTCCAAGTCTGCAAATATCAAAACACTGAGGTGTTGAACCTGACCTGGATCACCCTCCTACCTGCCAACTGATCTTAAAGATCAAGAGAGATGTGAAATGAGGCTTTCAGATTTTTGCCCTTTTATATTTATAATAAAGGTGATGATCTTGTAAATAAAGATGGTGGAATGCACTAGTGCCTTTTACTTGTGGTGTTGCCTCTTTTCCCTGAAACTGCTGAACACCTGCTAAATTCCCCTTAAAAGGAGCAAGAGGTGCAGGTTATCAGCCTGCACCGTCTCTACATCGATCTGGGAGCTAGCATTCTATTTGGAAATGTTGTCTGCCTCAGAACTTTTTCTCCATAGAAAAATGGCAGATTTCCCTGATTGTTTGCAAAAAGGTACTTTCCTTCATTTTTCAAACAGCACTACCTTTAGTGACATCTGTAATGGCAAGAGTTGGCAATTTGGTGTATGAAAATAGGTCTTTTTTGGTCCGAAATTTAAGGATAATTTATAAGCATTAACAGGAACCACCTGCCATATGATTGCCTTCTGTTTGGCTCTTGTAATGAGCAGCAAGTATCTGTGATGCTACATCCTCTTATTTCTATTACATAGTACTTACAGTTACTTTTAAAAGTGAACCTCATTATAATACGTGGGCATTGTGGACACTGTTATTTGAAAGATGAAACTTAATGAATGTATAGTAATTTCAGTGACCTGGAATGAGCACAACATTAGTGAAGACAAACACATACTGCATTTCTGACAGTAGAGACTATGAAGAAAATGAGGAGGGGAAAGCAATAGCAACAACAACAAAAACAAACAAACAGTCGTTATAATGAGAATATATACTGTATAATTAAGGCTGAAGACTGGAGTTAAGGACCTTGTGACGTTTTTGGATTGCAGCATTTCGGAATGAATGACTTTTTACTTTTAAAAACTGAACCATAAGCAAAGTACAAGGTGTAGTTTTCTTAATTGCAGAGTATTGGCCTAACTCTTCTCCCAGTGGTGTCATCAGTAAAATCCATACGTTACACTGAGAGCAGCGTTAGATCAGTGCTGAGCACATCTGAGAGCCTCAAGCCTTGAATAAGACAATGCGCTCTTGCAAACTAAGTGTAATATGCTCTGCCTGTAGTTTACTTGTTTGGGTTTTTTGTCATTCTACTTGGATATTTTTAATTCTCGATTTCACATTGGCTTTCCTGCTCAGGAATATGTATTTCCCCCGAGGAACGTTTTGAATACTGGACTGATCATAAATCTCCTTTGCAGAAGATAAGGGAAATGACCCTTCCCAGTCCCTTGGGACTGTCTGTAGGGCCATTAGAAGGACTTGGGTTTCTCACTTTCCCCATGAATGTACAATGTACATATATATATATATATACACACACACACACACACATGAAAGTGTTGGATCAGATACCATGTAATGTTAGTGTCAGGTTTTGGGGACAAGGGGATGCTTTGGACTTTGACGTTCACTGTTGCTTTTTGGGATGTTTCCCGAGAAGTTTCTACAAACCTGGTGGTTTCGAGTTCTTCAATTTCAATATTCTGTCCTGTGACTGGGAGGTTTTCTAAAAGGAGTTTGAGTATTAACGCTGGAAGCAAAAATAAGTAACATGGGTGAAGAGACACCTGAGTATTATTTCATGTGTTTATTCAGTTTGGTAGATTTTTAAGGTCAGTTATTTCTGACACAGTTATTGTTCTATCATTGATGGTGTTTTTATTAATAACCAAGGCCTAGAAAACCCTTGTGACTTCAAATCTAGGGCAGTGTTTCATTTTGTATTTCCTAAGTGCGTTTTGTTTGTCCCTGCAGGGGGTTCTTTGGATGTTTATAGAAAAATTCCAGAGCACGTACTTGGAAGAATAGCAGTAGCTGTAAGTACTTTTTTCTATACTTTTTTTTAATACATTTTTCTTTTTTGATTGTCCATGTAATGCATCTCTGATCTGAGCGTGCCTGTGCCCCCTTGGGACACGGAGTCATCTCCATGATCCGTGTCCTTGTTGGGCCTGTGTGAAGGATGGGTCCTTCCCATCTCGTGCTCTTCCTAACCAACCTCTGTGCACAAGGACACCAGGGTTAAAAAAGCCTTTTGAATGACCAACACACGAGTTGCTGGAGGCTCAAGAAATGTAAAAGGATGTGATGAATTGAACAAGACACTAAAAAAAAAAAATCATGAATTTGCTGGAGAACTGTGTGGTCATGTTTCTTCTTATCAACCGCTGTATGATGGAACAGTCCTCTTAATCACCTTTATTTAGCCTTTAAGTCTTTCTGTGCTATGAAGTTCCTTTAAAAAGTGATTCAGAAGCCTGTCCTTGCCCTTATGGGGATCCCTCGTCCGCTCCTTCTGCCGATTCTTCTGTGTAACTTCCATTCTAACCATCTTCCTTCTGTACAAAGTAACTCAATTAGATTTGCTTCTCAGGTTGAAAAATTAAGTCCGTTCCTGTTATCAAAACGCAATGGCAGAACACGTTTTCTGTCTTCCCCCGTGGTGGATGTCCTCCTTAAGGCAGATAAGGAGGAGGCTGAAGTTTTTATTTAGCACAAGCCAGGCCTGACAAAGGCTGCCTGGGGAGAGGCTGTTCTCTCACCCCTGTGCTGGGACCTTTCACGCATGAGCGGTCATGGTTGAAGAGCTAATAGTCATTTTAGGGGTGACGAGCAGGGAGATGGTGTGTGATCTAGGAAGGGCGATCAGTTCCCGATGGCTACTCAGTGTGGCAGCGAGGTGTTGACAGTGGGATCCTCAGAGCACCTGGTAGCCCTTCATTGTGTCTTAGCAGCATTCAGCGACTTTGCGATGCTAGAAATTCACTAGCCGTGATTCAAAACTCTGACTACAGAACAAAACAAACAAACAAACAAAAAAAACAACAAAAAAAAAGGTAAAATATTTCCCTATTTTGCCACAGCTGAACACAGGGTAAATGACCAATGTCTTAGTGGATCTCCCAACGGAGGGAGATACTGCTAAACAATTGCTAAATATATGGAATACTTTGATAACTTAAGCAGTTTAAAGCATAACAAAGTTATTCTATCATGTGCCATTTAATCAAGTGCCGGGTTTTCACATTCATTATACATCAAGCTGACAATTTAAATCCTTTAATCCAACACAGGCAGCTATTTAGTCTCTGTTCATTGTAATTCACAGCTCTACTTTCTCTTAATTTGTGTGGCCTGCCCAGGGTGATGAACATCCTTCTCTGATGCTGTTTCCTCTAAGTAGCTTCAAATCTGCTCATTATATAGCCTAGCAGTTTCTTATGGAATTTGAATGCTTTTCACCTTTAGTTCAGAGTAAAAACGTTTCATCTCTTCTTCCCTATGGAGCAATGAACGATAAGTTGCTCACAGTGTCCTCATATTCCTGACGCTAAATAGGATGTGCATAGTGCAATAATACTGGGATGGGCCTTCAGGCGTTTCTTCAGGTGCTTATTCCTTCTCCTTTTCCTTATCTCACTTCACGTGTGTACTTAATACGGCCGCACTAACTGACCTTAGCACTTCCTTACTTGCTTTTGTCTCTTCCCCCACCCTCCCCAGCCCACCTGGCTTGGTATTCTGCAGATGCTCGCTTCCAGTTTTTCACTTACCCATAATGGTGGTGCTTCAGCCCCATCTTTTATGTCTTGATT